>JAWMAR010005647.1:0-24879 GCA_036785375.1 Leucoraja ocellata
GACAGAACAGTCGGTGACGGCGGTAAAGGAAGACGGCGTGGATATTACACATTCGGACATTGAACAGGAACAGAAATGCTTGAACGTAAGCAATGGGAATCTGCCTCGTTATCAGGTCGACAATAATGACCAGTAGATCGGCCGCTGCCATGGCCATCAGGTAGCGAGTGACACCAGTGGAGAGACCGCACTTTCCCCGCAACAGGACCACAATGGTCAGCGTGTTCACTGTGAGGAGGAGGGAAGTAAACAGAGACATGTCACACAGAGAGCCAGCGGATAAAGCAAACTCGGCAGCTTCATCGAGGCGAGGGGCAAATCAAATGCACAATCCCGTTCTGGGATTGTAGAAGATTGTCTAACGAGGCTGTCTAGTAGTAACTACTGAAGGAAAGACATTATTCTGCATCTGCTCGATTACTAAACAGATGAGAAGCTGCAGTTAGGAGGGTTGGGATAAGGAATCAGATCTGTGTCTGACCATTTCTCACTTTACCATGTGGGTTTAACTCTTTGCTTCACTGTGAGTGAATCAAAGATTATACAGCAGAGTAGGTATGAGCGAGCGAGGGAAGTGAGAGAAGGAAGGAGTTCAGGGACTTTATTGCCACCTGCATCGGTGCAAGGGAGGTGATGGTACATTAGACAATCTCGCTTACAGCAGCATGGTAAGACACATAGACTGAAACCGCCGACATAAACACAGGCGGGTGACACATACTCACACACAATGTACACATCAATTCTGCAAGGCGGGCGGGCGGGCGGGTTACAGAACCAACTCGCGTGTTTAATAAACAAAGACTTAAGACAACATTAGAAAACAAGTCTGCACAGAGAATGTTTCCACTTGTGGGAGAGTCTAGGACCAGAGGTCACATCCTCGCAATTACAAGGGCGTTCCTTTAGGAAGGAGATGAGGAGGAATATAGAAACGTAGACACATAGACAATAGGTGCTGGAGTAGATGCCACTCGGCCTTCGAGCCTTCATTCACCGCCATTCAATATGATCATGGCTGATCATCCAACTCAGTACCCTGTACCTGCTTCTCTCCATAGCTCCTGATCCCTTTAGCCACAAGGGCCACGTCTAACTCCCACTTAAATATAGCCAATGAACTGTGGCCTCAACTACCTTCTGTGGCAGAGAATTCCACAGATTCTGTGTATGAAAATAATGTTTTTCTCATCTCGGTGCTAAAAGATTTCCCCCTCATCCTTAACCTGTATGTGTGGCCCCTTGTTCGGGACTTCCCCAACATCGGGAACAATCTTCTGCATCTAGCCTGTCCAACCCCTGAAGAATGTTGTAAGTTTCTATAAGATCCCCCCTCAATCTTCTAAATTCTAGCGAGTACAAGCCGAGTCTATCCAGTCTTTCTTCATATGAACGTCCTGACATCCTCAGTCTGGTGAACCTTCTCTGTAATCCCTCTATGGCAAGAATGTATATCCTAAACATAGAAATTAGAAGCAGGAGTAGAGGCCATTCGGCCCTTCGAGCCTGCACCGCCATTCACTATGATCATGGCTGATCATCCAACTCAGTATCCCGTACCTGCCTTCTCGCCATACCCCCTGATCCCTTTATCCACAAGAGCCATATCTAACTCCCTCTTAAATATAGCCAATGAACTGGCCTCAACTACCCTCTGCGGCAGAGAGTTCCAGAGATTAACCATCTCTGTGTGAATAAAGTTCTTCTCATCTCGGTTTTAAAGGATTTCCCCCTTATCCTTAAGCTGTGACCCCTTGCCCTGGACTTCCCTGACATCGGGAACAATCTTCCTGCATCTAGCCTGTCCAACCCCTCAGATTAGGAGACCAAAACTGTACGCAATACTCCAGGTGTGGTCTCACCAAGACCCTGTACAACTGCAGTAGAACCTCCCTGCTCCTAGACTCAAATGATTTCAACTTGATAGTGATAAACCTCTGATCCCCACAAACAGGCAGCATCAACACATTACCCATTACTCTGTGGAAGATTTCTACAAGGGACACGTATGTCATGGATTGTCCGAGCTACATACATTTATACCGGATCCCGTCACTGCCGCTTCAAGCCTGCTGTTGCGCGGGAATTAGGACGGGGACTTACCTGGAAGAGCAACAAGGGCTAGCACGGGATAAAGGACAGGCTGTATAACCAGGAGTGCAAAGTAGATTCGATCACTTAAGCTGAACAAAGGATCTGAAAAATAGTTAGCCATATAGAAGACCCACTTCTCCATGGCGGCAACTTCCCAGTCTACCGTTTACACAGACCGATCCACTTGTGTAACACCGCACGCACTCTCTCACTGTTCCCCGATTACACTCGGTGACATTCACTTCACTCTCTAATATTCCCGGATTCCGAAACATCCATCTAACATCCCACTTGATTGTCCACAGATTCCCATTGGGTTTTCTCCCTCTGTGGATGGAGCTGCTGCTCTCTGTCTGTCTGTCTGTCTGTCTGTCGGTGACGGGCGGGATGATCTCACCAACACTCACATATCCCAGCAACAACAGGAATGGTTTATATTGGGAACTGGCAAATCTCCAGTGGGTGGGTGACACAACCGGGCGGGCTCCGTGTAGACTGACGTTAGTTACACTCACTGAACAAACATCTACTGTTAACTCTTTTGTGTCCGGGCACAAAGTGCCTCCCTCCCTCACGAAAAAGGCACCAGTCATCATGGGTGATGATATCCAGTCTATATGTTCTGTCTAGTGGACAGTTAGTGCCGGGGTAGGGAGGGAGAAATCTACAGGCCTGGTACAATCCGAACCATCTCTCCGCAATCTCCATAATCGTGAGCAGTCACCTGAAATCCCAATGTTCAGTTTATTCGTTTCAATTGACGAGTGCATTTCGGGAATCTTCATTCATTTAATCTGACATCTTGGAATGTAGAAACATAGAACATAGGTGCAGGAGTAGAGGCCATTCGGCCCTTCGAGCCTGCACCATTCGCCATTCAATATGATCATGGCTGATCATCCAACTCAGTATCCTGTACCTGCCTTCTCTCCATACCCCCTGATCCCTTTAGCCAGAAGGGCCACATCTAACTCCCTCTTAAATATAGCCAATGAACTGTGACCTCAACTACCTTCTGTGGCAGAGAATTCCACAGATTCACCACTCTCTGTGTGAAAAATGACTTTCTCCTCTCGATCCTAAAAGATTCCCCCTTATCCATAAACTGTGGCCCCTTGTCCTGGACTTCCTCAACATCGGGAGCAATCTTCCTGCATCTAGCGTGTCCAACCCCTTAAGAATTTTGTAAGTTTCTATAAGATCCCCCCTCAATCTTCTAAATTCTAGCGAGTACAAGCCGAGTGTATCCAGTCTTTCTTCATATGAAAGTCCTGCCATCCCAGGAATCAGTCTGGTGAACCGTCTCTGTACTCCCTCTATGGCAAGAATGTCTTTCTTCAGATTAGGAGACCAAAACTGTACACAATACTCCAGGTGTGGTCTCACCAAGACCCTGTACAATTGCAGTAGAACCTCCCTGCTCCTAAACTCAAATCTTTTTGCTGTGGATGCTAACATACCATTGGCTTTCTTAGAAACATAGAAACATAGATGATGTATAGGACAGGTCGATGGCCACCACGTTGTTTAATCTCCTACATTCCTGGGCTTTCGAAGTGCCGAACCAGGCCCTGTGGCAACCGTTCATTATGGTCTCGACCTTAGACTTGTAGAAGATCGGGAGAACATTCACCGCCACACCGATGTCCTCTCTGCTCGACTCTAACACCGTCAAGTCGGTTGGCTTTATTTATGATTCAATCAATGTGTTGGGTCCACGACAGATCTTCAGAAATATTCACGACAAGGAACATAACGTTGTTGACTCTCTCTCTCTCTCCACCATCGAACCGTGGATGAAGACAGGTTAATCCACCCTCGACCTTCATCTTCTAAAATCAGCAATATACCACTTGCCCGTGGGAAACACATTGACGAAGGGCGTGTGAAGTGTCGTGGATCGGACCAGGGGGATAGGATGGAATCCAGGTATGTGGAAAGTAATTAGTGGGGCAAGAACACGCTGAAACAATGGGTCTACCTGGACAATCAGAAGAAGCACGTTGGGACTGGGTTCCAAATGTTGTGTCTATATTCATGAAGGACTGCAAGGGACATGCAGGGAACTATAGGCCGGTAAGGTTAACATATCTGTAGTTGGTAAATTGCTGGAGAGTATTCTGTGGGGTAGGATATGAATAAATGAATGTATGAATGATTGAGTGATTGAATGCATGAATGAGTGAGTGAGTGAATTAATTAATTACTTAATTAACCACTCAATTGATTAATTAATTCATTAATTAATGAGTGAATGAATGAATGAATGATGATTGAATGAATGATTGAGTGAGTGAATGCATGAATGTATGATGAATAAATGAGTGAGTGAATGATTGAATGGATGAATGAATGAATGCATGAATTGATTAATTAATTGATTGATTAATTGATTAATGTATGAATGAGTTCATTGGCCAAGTAGACACATACAATGATTTAGCCTTGATGAATTTACAGGCATTTGGGTGGGCAAGGGCTGATTAGGGACTGTCAGCATGGTTTTGTATGTCGGAGTACGAATCTCACAAATATGATTGTTTTTTCGAAGACGTGAGAAAAAAGGTCGATGTAAGCAGAGCTGTGGATGTTGTATACATGGACTTTATAAAAGGTAGAATCGAATATAGGAGCAAAGAGGTCCTTCTGCAGTTGTACAGGGCACTAGTGAGACCACACCTGGAGTGTTGTGTGCAGTTTTGGCCTGTTGGACTTCATCACAAGAGGAGTTGAGTCTAGGAGCAAAGAGGTCCTTCTGCAGTTGTACAGGGCTCTGGTGAGACCACACCTGGTGTATTGTGTGCAGTTTTGGTCACCTAATTTGAGGAAGGGCATTCTTGCCATTGTGGGAGCCCAGTGTAAGTTCACCAGGTTAATTCCCGGGATGGCGGGACTGTCATATGCTGAGAGAATGGAGCAGCTGGGCTTGTAGACTCTGGTGTTTAGAAGGATGAGAAGAGATCTCATTGAAACGTATAAGATTGTTAAGGGTTTGGACACGCTAGAGGCAGGAAACATGTTCCCGATGTGGAGGAAGTCCTGAACAAGGGGCCACAGTTTAAGAATAAGGGGTCGGCCATTTCGAATGAAGACGAGGAAACACTTTTTCTCATAGAGAGTTGTGAGTCTGTGGAATGCTCTGCCTCAAAGGGCGGTGGAGGCCGGTTCTCTGGATGCTTTCAATAGATTGCTAGACAGGGCTCTTAAAATAGCGGAGTCAGGGGATATGGGGAGAATGCAGGAACGGGGTCCTGATAGGGAATGATCATCCATGATCACATTGAATGGCGGTGCTGGCTCGAAGGGACGAATGGCCTCTACTCCTGCACCTGTTGACTATTGACTTCAGTAAGGCGTTCGATAAGGTGCCGCATGGTCGGCTGCTCTGGAAGGTTAGATCGCATGGGATCCAAAGAGAGATAGCTGAATGGATAGCAAATTGGCTCCATGGAAGGAAGCAGAGAGTGATGGTGGAACGTTGCTTCTCAGACTGGATGCCTGGGACTAGTGGTGTGCCTCAGGGTTCAGTTTTGGGCCAGTTACTGTTTGTCATCTACATCAATGATTCAGACTGGATGCCTGTGACTAGTGGTGTGCCTCAGGGTTCAGTGTTGGGCCAGTTACTGTTTGTCATCTACATCAATGATTTTGATGAGAACATACAGAGCAAGATTAACAAGTTTGTTGATGATACAACAGTGAGTGGTTTTGCAGATAGTGAAGATGGTTGTACAGGCCCGTACGAAGCTTTTCAAAAGGGGGGTTGGCATGACAGGATTACAAAAAACTCAATGTGAAATAATGTGCACACTACGCACATCACGAGCGTGATGTGTGAAGTCCCTCGATGCCAGGGTCCAGGGCCCGTTTAAGTGTCCTGGAAGCTCAGGGGTTTTAGATGCTTTCTGGTGCATTCTGAGCCTTATTTTGGAACATTTTTGCACCAAATTTATGACCAAATTTCAGAAATTAACAGGAATCTGAGTGGTAGCTTTTTCACACAAAGGGTGTATGTAACGAGCTGCTTGCTAATATTTAAGAGACAGTTGGACACGTACATGGATAGGACAGATTTAGATGGAAATGGGCCAAACGCATGTGAGTGGGACTAGTTTAGATGGGACATGTTGGTCGGTGTGGGCAAGTTGGGCTGAAGGGCCTGTTTCCACAATGCATCATTCTATGACTAAAAAGTGAAGAAGCAAAATGCAAGTAGAGCAGATTTGAAAGAGGAGTGAAATGTAAAGGCAGAGAGAGGTTTATTAGTGGAAGGAATATATGAAAGGAGGGGGGATAGTGATTGTTACCTAAACCATCGTGAGCTACTTTGTTACGGTGCTTTCCCTCTCATATAACGTCTCTGGGTGATGCAGGACAGGACACAAGCTTTGGGACACGGTGTGAAGCTGTTGCAGTCTGTCCCAGCCTGGTAAAAACCTGGATGGAGTGGATGTGGAGAGGATGCTTCCAATGGTGGGAGACACTCGGACCAGTGGCCACAGCCTCAGAATTAAAGACATTCCTTTAGGAAGGAGATGAGCAGGAATTTCTTCAGTCAGAGGGTGGTGAACTGTGGAATTCATTGCCACAGACAGCTGTGGAGGTCCAGTCAATGGATATTTTTCAGGAGGAGTTTGATAGATTCTTGATTGATACGGGTGTCGGAGGAAATGAGGAGAAGGCAGGAGAATGTATTTGAGAGGGAAAGATATAACCATATAACAATTACAGCACGGAAACAGGCCATCTCGGCCCTACAAGTCCATGCCGAACAAATGTTTCCCCTTAGTCCCACATGCCTGCACTCGTACCATAACCCTCCATTCCCTTCTCACCCATATGCCTATCCAATTTATTTTTAAATGATACCAATGAACCTGCCTCCACCACTTCCACTGGGAGCTCATTCCACACCGCCACCACTCTCTGCGTAAAGAAGTTCCCCTTCATATTACCCCTAAACTTCTGTCCCTTAATTCTGAAGTCATGTCCTCTTGTTTGAAACTTCCCTATTCTCAAAGGGAAAAGCTTGTCCACATCAACTCTGTCTATCCCTCTCATCATTTTAAAGACCTCTATCAGGTCCCCCCTTAACCTTCTGCGCTCCAGAGAATAAAGACCTAACTTATTCAACCTATCTCTGTAACTTAGTTGTTGAAACCCAGGCAACATTCTAGTAAATCTCCTCTGTACTCTCTCTATTTTGTTGACATCCTTCCTATAATTTGGCGACCAAAACTGTACACCATACTCCAGATTTGGTCTCACCAATGCCTTGTACAATTTTAACATTACATCCCAGCTTCTATACTTTAATCAAGATAGATAGAGTCTTAGAGTGATACAGTGTGTAAACAGGCCCTTCGGCCCAGCATGTCCCATCTGCACTGGTCCCACCTGCCCACGTTTGATCCATATCCCTCCGAACCTGTCCTATCCACGTACCTGTCTAACTGTTTCTTATGTTGCGATAGTCCCAGCCTCAACTACCTCCTCTGGCAGCTTGTTCCTTGCACCTACCACCCTTTGTGTGAAAAACATTCCCCACAGATTCCTATTAAATCTTTTCCCCTTCATCTTAAACTTATGTCCTCTGCTCCTCGATTCACTTATCTGGGCAAAAGCTTCAACCATAGCTATTCAAGTCATGATTTTATACACTTCTATTAGATCATCCCACATCCTCCTGTGCTCCATGAAATAGAGTCCCAGCCTACTCAACCTCTCCCTATAGCTCTTGCCCTCTAGTCCTGGCAACATCCTTGTAAATCTTCACTGTACGCTTTCCAGTTTGATGATATCTTTCCTATAACATGGTGCCCAGAACTGAACACAATACTCTGAATGCGGCCTCACCAACTTCTTATGCAACTGCAACATGACCTCCCAACATCTATACTCAGCCTGACCCGCTGAGTTACTCCAGCACTATGTGAAACGTCACAAGCTCTTTATCGATCAGTCTATATTTTAACTATTTAACGATTCGGCTATCGGCTTGACGCATATTTGTCCCCCCCCCCTCCGATCTTGAAATGGAAATGTTACATCTGTATATAATGATCCCATTAAAATGTATATTTATGTCACAAACTATGGAATTCATATTTTTCAGAATTATCATTATTAAGGAAAAGAAAGGAGTTCCAATTGTTTGATATTATTTGATATTGTTTAAAATTATTCATATGGAGGAAAAAATATAATAGCTCTAAAACCTACCTTAATTTTGCAATCTCACTAAATATAATCCCCTTTCCCTCTTCCCTCCGCCATTTATCTCTCCCCTCCCTTCCCCTCTCTCTCTCCCCCTCCCTCATCCCCCCTCTTTCTGGCAGGGGGGATGAAGATGAAGGTGGCATAGGGCCAGTGGGGTGGCGTGGGCCCAGTAGGGGTCAGCAGCGGTGGCGTGGGCCCAGCGGGGGTGGTGTGGGCCCAGCGGGGGTGGTGTGGGCCCAGCGGGGGTGGCTTAGGCCCAGCGGGGGTGGTGTGGGCACAGCGGGGGTGGTGTGGGCCCAGCGGGGGTGGTGTGGGCCCAGCGGAGGTGGTGTGGGCCCAGCGGGTGTCAGCAGCGGTGGTGTGGGCCCAGCGGGGGTGGCTTGGGCCCAGCGGGGGTGGTGTGGGCCCAGCGGGGGTGGTGTGGGCCCAGTGGGGGTCAGCAGGGGTGGTCAGCAGGGGAGGTGTGGAACCAGCGGTGGTGGCCTGGGCCCAGCGGGTGTGGCGTTTATTCATTTCAAAATGGAAACCTTTGTTACTTCCAAACAATTGATTTCCAAAGACTATTTCATGGCTTGCGTCGATTTAAAGATGATTACTATTCGGTGCCTATGCGGAAGGATCACAGACGTTATTTAAAATTTAACTGGATGGGGTATCTCTGGCAGTATAGAGCAACCGAAAGGAATAACATCCGCCCCCAGACTATTTACCAACATTTTGAAACCAGCCCTAACGTTTCTTCGGAAACAAAAACATTTATTCATAGATTACCGACATGACGTATTAATTGTGGGAAAAACTTTGGAATTAGCCAAAATAGCTGTATCAGCCAGCAAACAATTGTTTGAGAAACTGGGGTTTATCATCCATCCAGTTATATCTAAGCTAACACATTCCACCACTGTGGACTTCTTGGGATTCACCTTTAAGTTAGTTCACTTGTCGGTAACTTTACCAAAGGACAAGGCAACAGACTTAACTGAGGCTCCAACAACCTAGTTGACATCAGTGAACCATCTATTTGACTGATAGAAAGGGTCATTGGCAATTTGTGGCTGCTTTTCCAGCCACACAGTTTTGACCTTTGCATTACCAAAATATTTACAAAGGGCAAAGGTACAAGCACTCAAAATCAATACTGGTCAATTCGATAGGCCAATGAAGCTACCAATCAATGCAATTATGGAATTACAATGGTGGAGGGAAAGCATTCAGCATTGTTCTAGCCCTATCATTGTCAGCAACCATTCAGTGGTGCTACAAACTGATGCCAGTGCTCATGGTTGGGGTGCTACTAATTCCATCTCTAGTTGTGGAGGGCGATGGGATGCACAAGAGGCATCATTACTTCAGATACATGGCATAAACTACTTGGAAATGTAGGGTGCGTTCAATGGTCTAAAATGATACTGTTCAGAAATGCATCACCTGCATGTTAGACTACAGATTGATAACATCACCGTGGTAGCATATATTAACTATATGGGTGAAATCAAATCAGTATCATGTGATAATCCGGCTAACATAATTTGGCAATGGTGTATTCAGAAAAGTATTTGGATATCAGCTAGTTACCTACCGGGAAACCTCAAATTCAGTGGCAGACACCAGGTCACGTAAATTCAATGACAACATCGAATGGATGTTGGACCGCAAAGTGTTTGCTGATATTGTAGCACGATATGAAACACCAGATATCGATCTATTTGCATCTCAGCTTAATCATCAGTTGCTAAACTATGTTTCTTGGGAATCAGACACTGGGGCATCAGCGATGGATGCCTTCTCGCTGCATTGGGGGAAATTGTTTTTTTCTTTGCATTTCTGCCTCATCAGTCCTGTATTACACAAAATACAACAAGACTCGACGTCTGGTATTTTGGTAGTGTCCGATTGCCCTACGCAACCATGGTTCCTGTGATTCTTGTTATGGTTTTAGAACCATACATCTACGTTCCGAAACGACCAGATTTGTTGGTTCCTCCCGTAATTACCTGGAGGAGGCGCTGTCCTGAACGGCTGCCTGTCCTGCAGCTGTCCGTATTTTTCCCTTCTTTTTTTGTTATTTTTAGTTCGTTAAGTGTACAGTCAGGGGGTCTAATCTTTTTATGTGTGGGGGGGAAACTGCTTTTCCAAGTCCCTACCTGGTCGGAGGGGTTGCCTTCCTCCGAGCAGCGTCTTCGACCCGTCCTCGCGGCCTAACAGCGGGTCCTGGAGCGACGTTTTCCTGAGGGGACCTGCCCAGAAAATCGGCTTTGGTGGCGGCCCAGAACTTCGGCTTTGGCGGCGGCGCGGCGCTGGAGCGCTGTCGCGGAGCGGGCGATGCCTTCCCTGGGTCGCCGCGCTGGGACTGCAGTATGCTGAGACTGCCGAAAACATAATCGGTGAGCCGCGGTTCTGCGGAGCGGCCAGCGGCGACGTTGAACCTACATCCCGGAGCCTGGGATCTCTCGCCGAGATCGCCAGTGTGTGGAGCTCCGTCCGGCGCGGTCAGTTATTGGCTTGGAAGCCGCGGGCTCCGGTGGGAAGGCGGCCGTTCTTGGCACCTCAAGCCGCTGGGGGTTCTCCCGACGCCGGAGTACCATCACCCGGCGAGAACATCGGGCGCCGTGGCGGCGACTGTGGAGGCCTCAATAGGCCCGACTTTGGGTGGACAAGAGGATGGGGACTGAACTTTGTGCCTTCCCCCACAGTGGGAATCACTGTGGGGGGATGTTTTATGTTTGGTGTTGAATTTCTTCATGAATACTATGTTGTGTTTTTATTAATGTGCTGCAAGGACATCTGAATTTCCCCAGAATAAGGGGATTAATAAAGTTTAATCTAATCTAATCTAATCTAATGGGGGAAAGCCATCCATGCCATAATAGGACACATTTGCTGATTTGTAGAATCTTAAGAAACCATTTCTGGACCTGGGACCAACGGACTGAACAATGAACATATCGGGTCTACATCAGGAAGTGGGAGAAACTGTTCAAGGAACAACATCACTTACGGTACGACGAACATACCATCTGTGCTGGAATTCCTGGCTAGCCCCACTATGATGAGGTGCTCAGTTATAGTGCCATAAACTGCGCCAGAAGTTCCCTTACAGCAAATATGTGGCAAAGATCAGAGCATCATTCTATCGGGATCTACCCCTGGTAACTAAACTTATGAGGGATATTTTAATATTAATCCCCAAGGACAAGGTATTCCCAAATATGGGATGTGAGTATAATCCTAACATTACTGAGGAATTGGTCACCAGCAACAGCTATGTCCCTGCATAGACTAACATATAAAATAGTCATGCGATGGCATTGGTCTCAGCACATAGTGTTCAGTCGTTACATAAACTAAGGCTGGATAGTATCACCACTTCAACGAGTAAAATAACCTGTTACATCCACGGATTAGTTAAACAGAACAGACCGGGAACATCAGGCCTCTCAATAGAACTCAGAGCATACCCAATAGATGATCTATATGCATTACGATACATTCATTCTTATACATAGAGAACACTAAACAACTCAGGGGCAATGAGATGGCATTACTGATCAGCCACTAACAGGCCCATAATAGGGTATCGGTACAAACAATTTCCAGACGGCTGAAACAGGTTTTAACGGCTGCTGGGGTGGATACCATCATATTCAAATCTCATACCACTAGGGCTGCAGCTACATCAGCAGTTAAGGAACCGGACGTACCTATGGACCAAACCCTAGGAACAGCAGGATGGTCATAAGAGAAAACTTCTCAACTATATTACAATAAACCAGTGGTTAAACCTGTGACATTTGCAGAATCAATTTTAAGTTCTGTATCATGTTTAACCTCATAAGATAGGGGCTATAATTTTGTTAGTTAATAAGTTCATCATTGGTTTTCAATGCCGGATTCATGTTTGAATACGTTAACACATTTCCTCCCTTAGTCAATTAAGGCAGACGTGAGGCATGGACTCGTTTCCATGGCATGAAATCACAGAGCTTTAAAATCTCCACGTAGTCACGCACGTGATTCGAAGTAAAAGAGTAAGTTTAAACGAGAACTTACCAGTTTGACGTTTGATCTTTATTTTATGAGCAGTAACGTTGTGGGATTACGTGCCATCCGCTCCCACCCTCGATCATAGAGTTCAACTGGTCTCCATTTTCTCAAAACTTACTATGTTCAGTTCATTACTATTGTCTGCGATTTCACACGGCTGCTTTGAAGATTGACACACATGCGTCCTGGCGGGTTCTTCACGTAATCCCTCAACGTTACTCCTCATAAAATAAAGATCAATCTTCAAACTGGTAAGTTCTCGTTTAATCTTACTATTATAAAATCGAACCTGCCTTCGCCCCTTCCACTGGAAGCTCATTCCACACAGCTACCACACTCTGATTAAAGAAGTTCCCCCTCATGTTACCCCTAAACTTCTGTCCCTTAATTTTCAAGTCATATAACCATATAACAATTACAGCACAGCAACAGGCCATCTCGACCATTCTAGTCCGTGCCGAACACGTATTCTCCCCTAGTCCTATATACTTGCGCTCAGACCATAATCCTCCATTCTTTTCAAGTCCATATAACTATCCAATTTATTTTTAAATGATAAAACGAACCTGCCTCCACCACCTTCACTGGAAGCTCATTCTACACAGCTACCACTCTCTGAGTAACGAAGTCCCCCCTCATGTTACCCCTAAACTTATGTCCCTTAATTCTCAAGTCATGTCCCCTTGTTTGAATCTTCCCTACTCTCAGTGGAAAAGCTTATCCACGTCACCTCTGTCTATCCCTCTCATCATTTTAAAGTCCTCTATCAAGTCCCCCCTTAACCTTCAGCGCTCCAAAGAATAAAGCCCTAACTTGTTCAACCTTTCTCTGTAACTTAGTTGTTGAAACCCAGGCAACATTGTAGTAAATCTCCTCTGTACTCTCTCTATTTTGTTGACATTCTTCCTATAATTAGGCGACCAAAATTGTACCCCATATTCCAGAATTGGCCTCACCAATGCCTTGTACAATTTTAACATTACATCACAACTTCTATACTCAATGCTCTGATTTATAAAGGCCAGCACACCAAAAGCTTTCTTTACCACCCTATCTACATGAGATTCCACAGTTATTACCAGATCCCTCTGTTCACCTGCATTCTTCAATTCCCTACCATTTACCATGTACGTCCTATTTTGATTTGTCCTGCCAAGATGTAGCACCTCACACTTATCAGCATTAAACTCCATCTGCCACCTTTCAGCCCACTCTTCCAACTGGCATAAATCTCTCTGTAGACTTTGAAAATCTACTTCATTATCCACAACCCCACCTATCTTAGTATCATCTGCATACTTACTAATCCAATTTACCACACCATCATCCAGATCATTGATGTACATGACAAACAACAGTGGACCCAACACAGATCCCTGTGGCACCCCACTCGTCACTGGCCTCCAACCTGACAAACAAACATCCACCATTACTCTCTGGCATCTCCCATTCAGCCACTGTTGAATCCATCTTGCTACTCCACCATTAATACCCAACCATTGAACCTTCTTAACCAACCTTCCATGAGGAACCTTGTCAAAGGCCTTACTGAAGTCCATATACACAACATCCACTGCTTTACCCTCATCAATTTCCCTAGTAGCATCTTCAATAAATTCAAGAAGATTAGTCAAACATGACCTTCCAGGCACAAATCCATGTTGACTGTTCCTAATCAGACCCTGTTTATCCATATGCTTATAAATATTATCTCTAAGTATCCTTTCCATTAATTTGCCCACCACTGAAGTCAAACTAACAGGTCTATAATTGCTAGGTTTACTCTTAGAACCCTTTTTAAACAATGGAACAACATGCGCAGTACACCAATCCTCCGGCACTATTCCCGTTTCTAATGACATTTGAAATATTTCTGTCATAGCCCCAGCTATGTCTACACTAACTTTCCTCAATGTTCCAGGGAATATCATGTCCGGACCTGGAGACTTATCCACTTTTATATTTCTCAAAAGTGTCAGTACTTCCTCTTCTTTGATCCTCATAGTTTCCTTAGCTACTCTACTTGTTTCCCTTACCTCACATAATTCAATATCCTTCTCCTTGGTGAATACCGAAGAAAATATCCCTCGTTATCCTCTTGCTATTAATATAGTTGTAGAAGCCCTTTGGATTTACTTTCACCTTGCTTGCCAAAGCAACCTCTTAACTTCTTTTAGCTTTTCTAATTAATTTCTTAAGATTCTTTTTACAGGAACAAAAGTGAAATGACTTCGATAAAACCAAAAGACTCAACACACCTCCTGAACTTTCCCTTTAAAATAGCTACAGAAAAATTCAAATATTTGGGAATTGAAATTACTAGAAACTACCAGGATATGTTTAATGCTAATTATAATATCTTACTTATAACATTAAATAATTTGATTAAATTCTGGAAAACACTTCCGATGTCCCTAATAGGCAGAATAAACGCTATAAAAATGATCTTTTTACCACAAATCCTATACCTGTTTCAATAAATACCTATATATCTCCCAAAAAGTTTTTCAAAAAATTGGACTCAGACATTACAAATTTTATATGGGATTATAAATCCCATAGAATGCAAAGAGTACACCTTAATAAACGGAAAGAGTTGGGTGGTCTAGCGCTCCCTAATTTTATGTATTATAATTGGGCAGTAAATATTAAAAATATGATTCACCTGCTGGACAATTCTGCACAGCAGGCGGACTGGATTGTAATGGAAAGAGAGGACTGCTCTCCGTGTAATATAGGAGCGACTCTCCTCTCACCAATACATCTGAATAACAAAAATTATAATAAAAATCCAATTATACATAGCACAATTAGAACATGGAAACAAATAAAACAATTTAAAATTAAGAAACCTATCTCTTTTAATACCAATAATCAATAATCCATCGTTTAAACCATCAATTATAGACAAATCATTTATACAATGGGAAAGAATGAGAATCAAAACGCTCGAAGATCTCTATGAATTGGGAAAATTACTATAATTTCAACAACTACAACTGAAATATAATTTGAAAAATAATCAATATATTAAATATCTTCAAATTCGTGATTATCTGAAAAAATACACAATAGACTATCATAATATGCCTTCCGACTTATTGGATGAATCAATGAATACAAAGGCGGACTCACCTAATCTAATATCGTACCTATATAATAGCATTTTAAATTTAGAAATACCCACAACAGGTGGAATTAGAAGAGACTGGGAACAAGAATCAGCTATAAAAATCTCAAAAGAGAGCTGGGATAATCATTTACTATAGGTGCATAAATGTCCGATCAACGTACGACATACTCTCATCCAATTCGAAACATTACATAGACTATATTATTCAAAAACTAAAATAAATAAACTTTTCCCTGATGTTTCACCAATCTGTGATAAATGCCTGTGTCAAGAAGCTACCATAGCGCATTCTTTTGTTTGTTTGTACAAAAATACAAACATTCTGGAATTAAATATTCAAAATCTTTACAAAATTAATCAAAATAAAACTGGTACCAAAACCAGAATGGATTATTTTTGGAATATCGGAAGGTAACCCTGAACTAAACGTGTTTCAGAAGAATTTACTCAATTATGGGCTAATAATGGGAAAAAAACTTATACTTAAATTCTGGAAAAATGCGCCCACACCAACAATAAAAATGTGGACATCAAATATGTTTGAAACATTACATCTGGAAGAGATGAGATTCCTCTTAGCAGGTAAAGCAGACCAATTCCAAAACACGTTTGATTTTGTAGGCAAGGACTACGTTTTTGGAACTATTACAAGCATAAGGTGCAATAGTAATTAAATAAATAGACAAATAAATAAATAGATATATGAAAGGTACCAGGATTTGGCAACGGGGGGCAAAACAACAAAGACAGAATTGGCTGGTAGTCTCCTTTCTGCGGAGTTTAATGTTATAACAGAGCGATTGTTTCTCCTTTCTTTTTCTTTCTTTTCTAGGGTCTAATTTCTTTCTTTACTTCCTTCTCTAACTCCTTTTCTAAGGGACTTTCTGTTCCCAACATTCTCCTGCACATTCACGACTCTTGCGCACTTTCTTTACTTCCTTTACTTCTATCTTTTTTTAAAGCTCAAAATATGACGCGGTACAAACAATGTATTAAGATATATGTGTTGTGTTTCATTGTAATTTACCGTACTTCTAATTGAAAAAAATAAAAATTTAAAAAAAAGATTATTTTTACATTCTTTATACTACTCATGCACCTCATTTACTCCATGCTGCCTATAACTATTGTAGATCTCTCTCTTTTTCTGAATTAAGTGTCCAATTTCCCTTGTCCTCTTGAAGGTTAAGCGCAGAAGGTTAAGGGGGGACTTGATAGAGGCCTTTAAAATGATGAGAGGGATAGACAGAGTTGATGTGGACAAGCTTTTCCCATTGTGAATAGGGAAGATTCAAACAAGAGGACGTGACATGAGAATTAAGGAACATAAGTTTAGGGGTAACATGAGGGGAACTTCTTTACTCAGAGAGTGGTAGCTGTGTGGAATGAGCTTCCAGTGAAGGTGGTGGAGGCAGGTTCGATTTTATCATTTAAAAAATAAATTGGATAGGCATATGGACGGGAAAGGAATGGAGGGTCATGGTCTGAGTGCAGGTAGATGGGACTAGGGGAGAATACGTGTTCGGCACGGATTAGAAGGGCCGAGTTGGCCTGTTTCCGTGCTGTCATTGTTAAATGGTTATACGGTTATACTAGACTAAGTTGGACCCGTTGGGTCCCAAGTTCACACGGGAGGGCTGGTCTGCCAAAATGTTCACCTCCCCACCTATTCCAATATTGGTGGCCAGTGGGGGGGGGGGGCGCTTTCTGGAGTGCTGGTATGGGGTTCCTGAGGTGGCAGCTCAGTCCCTCAAGCCTGATCTGCTGGCAGCTCACTCACGGCTGGTGGGTTGGCAGTTGACTCATGACTTTTCCTTGCATTTCCATATCAAGCAGGGTGCAAGGCACCAAATTCAAATGCAGTTGCATACCACTATAAGCAGGGTGCAAGGCCGCCGAATCCAAGTGCAGTTTCCAACCACTTCAAGCAGGGTCCAAGGCCACCAAATTCAAATGCAGCTTCATACCATTTCATGCAGGGTGAAACCACCGTAAAACCCACACAAAAACACCCAACTCACTGTCAGTTGACATTCAGCGTGTTCAGTTGATTCACAGCACAGACAGAGTCATGACCACACACTCTCCCCATCATGCAGAGACTGAGCCACACCCACACTTCCGGGTTTTATAAACCTTCCCCCGGAAAAGGTGTGGCTTTCAGGGCGTGATTGACAGGACAGATTTTCTCAACATTTTTTAACACCAATAAGACTTTTATTTTAATTGATGGGAAGAATTCCCTGCACATGGTCAGCGGAGGGGAGACTGAGTAAGATGGCCAAAAATCACAGCCGTAAGTGGTAGCGTTTTATCTAAAAATCGATACACAGTGCAAACAGGAAGTAAGTGCATTTTCAGTCGTACCTTTCAACTTCAAGCCAAATCACCCAAGCCACCATTTGCAGAAAGTAGCGTCTTTTAACTTCTTGCCAAAGCTCCCAAGACACCATTGACAGTAAGTAGCGTCTTTCAACTTCATGCCACATTTTCAGTAAGAAGTGCCTTTCAACTTCCAGCCAAAGCACCCAAGACACAATTTGCAGTAAGTGTGCATTCAAAGGACACGTTTTTTCTCCTACGCTTTGCTTCCTGTCTGCCAGCCAGTTCTCTATACACATCAATACTGAACTCCCAATACCATGTGCTTAAAGTTTGTATACTAATCTCTTATGTGGGACCTTGTCAAAAGCCTTCTGGAAGTCAAATCCCGCAGAGTTGCTCCAGCATTTTTGTGTCGATCTTTTGTTTAAAGCGCACCTGCAGTTTCTTCCACACAAACATGAACTGAACTGCATTGTAAAATCTGTCGGATTAACAGCGGACTGGCGGGCGGGATTCTGGTTGCTGTTCACGATGATAAGATTTTGTATGTGTGAGCAGAGAGGGGAGGGAGAGGGCAGTGAGGAGGAGGGAGGGGGTAGAGGAGGGGGAGGGGGAGAGAGGAGGAGGGAGGGGGAAAGGAGGAGGATGGCGGGGGAAGAGAGGAGGAGGGAGGGGGGAGGAGGTGGGAGGGGGAGAGAGGAGGTGGGAGGGGGAGATGAGGAGGGAGGGAGAGAGAGGAGGATGGATGGGGAGAGAGGAGGATGGAGGGGGAAGAGAAGAGGAGGGAGGAGGAGAGAGGAGGAGGGAGGGGGAGAGGAGGAGGGAGGGGGAGAGGAGGAGGAGGGAGAGAGAGGAGGATGGAGGGGGATAGAGGAAGGGGGGAGGGAGAGAGAGGAGGAGGGAGGAGGAGAGAGGAGGAGGGAGGGGGAGAGAGGAGGAGGGAGGGGAGAGGAGGAGGGAGGGAGAGAGAGGAGGATGGAGGGGGAGAGAGAGGAGGATGGAGGGAGAGAGGAGGAGGGAGGGGGGGGAGGAGGTGGGAGGGAGAGAGAAGGGGATGGAGGGAGTCAGATGAGGAGGAGGGAGGGGAGAGAAGAGGGGAGAAAGGAGGAGGGTGAAGGGAGAGAGGAGGCGGGAGGGGGAGAGAGGAGGAAGAGAGGAGGGGGGGAGAGAGAACGAGGGAGGTGGAGAGGGGAGCAGGGGAGTAGGGGGGGACGAGAGGCAGTGAGTGGGAGTGAGAGGATGGAGTCAGAGAGATGATGGGGAGGAGAGAGAGTGGGGGAGAGAAGGGGGGTGATAGGGAGGGGAGAGAGGAAAGGCAAGGAGGGACAAAGGATGTACGGAGAGGGGGATGGAGGGAGGGTAATGAGGGAGAGTGAGAGGATGCAGGGATGGGGAGAGGATGGAGGGGAGGAGGATGGAGGGGAGGGAGGGGATACAGGGGGAGTGTGTGTAGGAGGGGGAGGAGGGTGGAGGGGAGGAGGATGGAGGGGGGGAGGATGGAGGGGAGGGAGAGGATACAGGGGGAGTGTGTGTAGGGAGGGGGAGGAGGTTGGAGGGAGGAGGATGAAAGGGGCGGGAGAGATACAGGGGGATGAGTGTGTAGGGAGGGGGAGAGAATGCAGGGAGGGGACAATACATTACGCAGCAGTGGGTAGGAGAATACAGGAGAATGGAGGCGAGGGGATTGATTCGATTATTGACACGTGTACCGAGGTACAGTGAAAGGTTCTTGTTGTGTGTAGATACATGATAAGGGAATAACGTTTAGTGCAAGGTAAAGCAGCAAAGTCCGATCGAGGACACTCCTCTGGTCACCAATCTGGTTGATAATAGTTCTGGGGACACAACAATGCTGGAGAAACTCAGCGGGTGCAGCAGCATCTATGGAGCGAAGGAAATAGTCAACGTTTCGGGCCATCTGGAGAAGGGTTTTTAAGTGCACATTTGATGACTTTCCATTCTGCTACAGAGATATAAAGTCTATAATAGACTTTAATTATATTTCTATGAATCTACAGATCTTGACTGGGAACCTGGTGCTCACCAAAATTATTCCCAATTGGGTCCCGCACCTCCTAAGGCCGGTCCTGGTCTGGGCTGCTGGCCTTGCTGTGAAGAAAAAAATTCACATGTTATAGCAGTGGATTTAGGCCATTCAGCCCATCAAGTCTACAGCGCCATTCAATCATAGCTTATCTCTCCCTCCTAACCCTATTTTCCTGCTTTCTCCACATAAACCCTTGACACCGCACTAATCAAGAATGTATCTATCTCTGTCATAATAATATCCACAGCCGTCTGTGGCAATGAGTTCCACTGATTAACGACATTCTGGCTAAAGAGGTACATCCTCATCTTTAATTCTGGGCTGTGCCCTCAGGTCCTAGACCTCTCCCACTGGTGGAAATATCCTCTCCACATCCACTCTATCCAGGCCTTTCACTATTCTGTACGTTTCAATGAGGTCCCCCGCTCATCCTTCTAAACCCCAGCGAGTACAGGCCCAGTGCCGACAAACGTTCATCGTACGTTAGTTAACCCCCTCATTCCTGGGATCATTCTTGTAAATCTCATCTGGCCCTCTCCAAGAAACACCGGTCACAGGAAGGGGCTGGAGGGGAGGGAGATCGTTATGAAGATAATGAGGGAAGGGGGGTACAGAAATAGGGGGGAGGGGGTGTATGGGCTGATGGGTGGAGGTTAAACAGACAGGGAGGGGCAGCGAGACCTGGGTGTACTTGTAACACCGGCCACTGAAAGTTAGCGTGCAGGTACAGCAGGCAGTGAAGAAAGCTAATGGAATGTTGGCCTTCATAACAAGAGGATTTCAGTATAGGAGTAAAGAGGTTCTTCTGCAGCTGTATAGGGCTCTGTTGAGACCACACCTGAGTATTTCGTACAGTTTTGGTCTCCTAATCTGATGAAAGACATTCTTGCCGTAGAGGGAGTACAGAGAAGGTTCACCAGACTGATTCCTGGGATGTCAGGACTTTCATAAGAAGAAAGACTGGATAGACTCGCCTTGTACTCGCTAGAAATTTAGAAGAGGGGATCTTATAGAACAATCTTAAGGGGGTTGTAGAGGCTAGATGCAGGGAGATTGTTCCCGATGTTGGGGAAGTCCAGAACAAGGGGCCACACATATTAAGGATAAGGGGGAAGTATTTTAGGACCGAGATGAGAAAATCATTTTTCACACAGAGAGTGGTGAATCTGTGGAATCCTCTACCACAGAAGGAAGTTGAGGCCACAGTTCATTGTCTATAATTACCTGGAGTATTGTGTGCAATTTAGATCTCCTAATCTGAGGAAATACATTCTTGCCATAGAGGGAGTATAGAGAAGATTCACCAGACTGATTCCTGGGATGGCAGGACTTTCATATGAAGAAAGACTGAATACACTCGGCTTGTACTCTCTAGAATATAGAAGATTGAGTGGGGGGGGGGGGGGGGGGGGGGGTAGAGAAACGTACAAAAATCTTAAGGGGTTGGAGAGGGCTTGATGCAGGACGATTGTTCCGATGGTGGGGAAGTCCAGGACAAGGGGCCACACAGTTTAAGGATAAGGGGAAATCTTTTAGGACCGAGATGAGAAAGTCATTTTTCACACAGAGAGTGGTGAATCTGTGGAATTCTCTGCCACAGAAGGTAGTTGAGGCCACAGTTCATTGGCTATATTTAAGAGGCAGTTAGATGTGGCCCTTGTGGCTAAAGGGATCAGAGGGTATGGAGAGAAGGCAGGTACAGGATACTGAGTTGGATGATCAGCCATGATCATATTGAATGGCGAATGGTGCAGGCTCGAAGGGCCGAATGGCCTCTACTGCTACACCTATGTTCTATGTTTCTATATTTCAAGATGTCAGATGAAATGAATGAAGATTCCCGAAATGCACTCGTCAATTGAAACGAATAAACTGAACATTGGGATTTCAGGCGACTGCTCACGATTATGGAGATTGCGGAGAGATGGTTCGGATTGTACCAGGCTGTAGATTGCTCCCTCCCTCCCCCGGCACTAACTGTCCACTAGACAGAACATATAGACTGGATATCATCACCCATGATGACTGGTGCCCTTTCCGTCAGGGACGGAGGCACTTTGTGCCCGGACACAAAAGAGTTAACAGTAGATGTTTGTTCAGTGAGTGTAACCAACGTCAGTCTACACGGAGCCCCGCCCGTTTGTGTCACCCACCCACTGGAGATTGCCAGTTCCCAATATAAAACCATTCCTGTTGTTGGGATATGTGAGTGTTGGTGAGATCATCCCGCCCGTCACAGACAGACAGACAGACAGACAGACAGACAGACAGACAGACAGACAGACAGACAGACAGACAGACAGACAGACAGACAGACAGACAGACAGACAGACAGACAGACAGCACAGACAGACAGACAGAGAGCAGCAGCTCCATCCACAGAGGGAGAAAACCCATTGGGAATCTGTGGACAATCAAGTGGGATGTTAGATGGATGTTCGGAATCCGGGAATATTAGAGAGTGAAGTGAATGTCACCGAGTGTAATCGGGGAACAGTGAGAGAGTGCGTGCGGTGTTACACAAGTGGATCGGTTTGTGTAAACGGTAGACTGGGAAGTTACCGCCATGGAGAAGGGAGTCTTCTCTTATGCTGACTATGTTTCAGATCCTTTGTTCAGGCTTAAGTAATCGAATCTACTTTGCACTCCTGGTTATACAGCCTGTCCTTTATCCCGTGATAGCCCTTGTTGCTCTTTCAGGTAAGTCCCCGTCCAAATTCCCGCGCAACAGCAGGCGAGAAGGGGCAGTGACGGATCCGGTATAAATGTCTGTAGCTCGGACAATCCATGACATACGTGTCCCTTGTAGAAATCTTCTACAGAGTAATGGGTAATGTGTTGATGCTGCCTGTTTGTGGGGATCAGAGGTTTATCACTATCAAGTTGAAATGATTTGAGTCTAGGAGCAGGGAGGTTCTACTACAGTTGTGCAGGGTCTTGGTGAGACCACACCGGTAGTATTGCGTACAGTTTTGGTCTCCTAATCTGAGGAAAGACATTCTTGCCATAGAGGGAGTACAGAGAAGGTTCACCAGACTGATTACTGGGATGGCAGGACTTTCATATGAAAAAAGACTAGATAGACTCGGCTTGTACTCGCTAGAATTTAGAAGATTGAGGGGGAATCTTATATAAACTTACAAAATTCTTCAGGGGTTGGGCAGGCTAGATGCAGGAAGATTATTCCCGATGTTGGGGAAGTCCCGAACAAGGGCCACACACACAGTTTAAGGATAAGGAGGAAATCTTTTAGGACCGAGATGAGAAAAACATTTTTTTCATACACAAAATCTGTGGAATTCTCTGCCACAGAAGGTAGTTGAGGCCACAGTTCATTGGCTATATTTAAGAGGGAGTTAGATGTGGCCCTTGTGGCTAAGGGGATCAGGGGGTATGGAGAGAAGGCAGGTACAGGACACTGAGTTGGATGATCAGCCATGATCATGTTGAATGGCGTGTGCAGACTCGAAGGGCCGAATGGCCTACTCCTGCACCTATTGTCTATGTGTCTATGTTTTTATATTCCTCCTAATCTCCTTCCTAAAGGTACGCACTGTTAATTGCGAGGATGTGACCTCTGGTCCTAGACTCTCCCACTAGTGGAAACATTCTCTGTGTAGACTTGTTTTCTAATGTTGTCCTAATGTCTTTGTTGATTAAACACGCGAGTTGGTTCTGTAACCCGCCCGCCCGCCCGCCTTGCAGAATTGATGTGTACATTGTGTGTGAGTATGTGTCACCCGCCTGTGTTTATGTCGGCGTTTTCAGTCTATGTGTCTTACCATGCTGCTGTAAGCAAGATTGTCTAATGTACCATCACCTCCCTTGCACCGATGCAGATGGTAATAAAAGTCCCTGAACTCCTTCCTTCTCTCACTTCCCTCGCTCGCTCATACCTACTCTGCTGTATAATCTTTGATTCACTCACAGTGAAGCAAAGAGTTAAAACCCATGGTGAAGTGAGAAATGGTCAGACACAGATCTGATTCTTTATCCCAACCCTCCTAACTGCAGCTTCTCATCTGTTTAGTAATCGAGCAGATGCAGAAGAATGTATTCCCTTCAGTAGTTACTACTAGACAGCCTCGTTAGACAATCTTCTACAATCCCAGAACGGGATTGTGCATTTGATTTTCCCCTCGCCTCGATGAATCTGCCGAGTTTGCTTTGTCCGCTGGCTCTCTGTGTGTCATGTCTCTGTTTACTTCCCTCCCTCCTCACAGTGAACACGCTGACCATTGTGGTCCTGTCCCGGACAAAGTGCGGTCTCTCCTCTGGTGTCACTCGCTACCTGATGGCCATGGCAACCGCCGATCTACTGGTCATTATTGTCGACCTGATAATGAGGCAGATTCCCATTGTTTACATGCAAGCATTTCTGTTCCTGCTCCGTGTCCCAGTGTGTAATATCCACGCCTTCTTCCTTTACGCCGTCACCGACTGTTCTGTCTGGTTCACCGTCACCTTCACCTTTGATCGATTTGTGGCCATTTGTTGCCAGAAGCTGAAAACAAACTATTGCACCGAGAGAACAGCGGCTGTGGCTCTGGGGACAGTGACCGTGCTGAGCTGTTTAAAGAACAGCTTCTGGTATTTTATGTTGAGCGGTGGGTACACGCTAGTTAATGACCCCTGGTTTTGTTGGGGAAGAACCGGTGTTTATACCTCACTGGCCTGGGGAATCGGGGAGTTTCTCCATTATCTCATCACCCCCGTGATGCATTTGTCCTCATTGTTGTGTTCAACACTTTGACCATCAGATACGTGTTAGTGGCGAGCAGATCCCGCAGGAGATTGCGGGGTCCCAGCAGTGGGGAGAGTGGCAAAGACCCGGAGATGGAGAGCCGCAGGAAATCGCTCATTTTACTGCTGGTCATCTCGGGGAATTTCATCGTGTTGTGGGCGGTCTATGCGGTATATTTTGTGTGGTACAGACTGGCTTATTTAATTCCTTAGCGTGGTCTCTCCAAACTTCTTCATTGGCGAACTGGGCTACACGCTGCAGATGCTGAGCTGC
>JAWMAR010005648.1:0-17500 GCA_036785375.1 Leucoraja ocellata
GGGGGACTTCTTTACTCAGAGTGTGGTAGCTGTGTGGAATGAGCTTCCAGTGGAAGGGGTGGAAGGTTCCATTTTATAATAGTAAGATTAAACGGAGAACTTACCAGTTTGAAGATTGATCTTTATTTTATGAGGAGTAACGTTGAGGGATTACGTGAAGAACCCGCCAGCACGCATGCGTGTAACTTCAAAGCAGCCGTGTGAAATCGCAGACAATAGTAATGAACTGAACATAGTAAGATTTGAGAAAATGGAGACCAGTTGAACTCTATGATCGAGGGTGGGAGCGGAGGGCACGTAATCCCTCAACGTTACTCCTCATAAAATAAAGATCAAACGTCAAACTGGTAAGTTCTCGTTTAATCTTACTAATTTACTTCGGAGTCACGTGCGTGACTACGTGAAGATTTTAAAGCTCTGTGATTTCATGCCATGGAAACGAGTCCATGCCTCACGTCTGCCTTAATTGACTAAGGGAGGAAATGTGTTAACGTATTCAAACATGAATCCGACATTGAAAACCAATGATGAACTTATTAACTAACACAATTATAGCCCCTATCTTATGAGGTTAAACATGATACAGAACTTAAAATTGATTCTGCAAATGCTATAGGTTTAACCACTGTTTATTGTAATCTAGTTGAGAAGTTTTCTCTTATGACCATCCTGCTGTTCCCAGGATTTGGTCCATAGGTACGTCCAATTCCTTAGCTGCTGATGTAGCTGCAGCCCTAGTGGTATGAGATTTGAATATGTTAGTATCCACCCCAGCAGCCGTTAAAACCTGTTTCAGCCGTCTGGAAATTGTTTGTACCGATACCCTATTATGGGCCTGTTAGTGGCTGATCAGTAATGCCATCTCATTGCCTCTGAGTTGTTTAGTGTTCTCTATATATAAGAATGAATGTCTCGTAATGCATAGACGATCATCTATTGGGTATGCTCTGAATTCTATTGAGAGGCCTGACGTTCCCGGTCTGTTCTGTTTAACTAATCCGTGGATGTAAAAGGTTATTTTACTCGTTGAAGTGGTGATACTATCCAGCCTTAGTTTATGTAACGACTGAACTCTATGTGCTGAGACCAATGCCATCGCATGACTATTTTATATGTTAGTCTATGCAGGGACAAAGCTGTTGCTGGTGACCAATTCCTCAGTAATGTTAGGACTATACTCACATACCATATTTGGGAATACCTTGTCCTTGGGGATTAATATTAAAATATCCCTCATAAGTTTAGTTACCAGGGGTAGGTCCCGACAGAATGATGCTCTGATCGTTGCCACATATTTGCTGTAAGGGAACTTCTGGCGCAGTTTATGGCACTATAACTGAGCACCTCATCATAGTGGGGCTAGCCAGGAATTCCAGCACAGAGGTTATGTTCGTCGTACAGTAAGTGATGTTGTTCCTTGAACAGTTTCTCCCACTTCCTGATGTAGACCCGATATGTTCATTGTTCAGTCCGTTGGTCCCAGGTCCAGAAATGGTTTCTTAAGATTCTACAAATCAGCAAATGTGTCATATTATGGCATGGATGGCTTTCCCCCATTACGGATGAACCAACAAATCTGGTCCTTTCGGAACGGAGATGTATGGTTCTAAAACCATAACAAGGATCACAGGGAACCATGGTTGAGTAGGCCAATCGGACACTACCAAAATACCAGACGCCGAATCTTGTTGTATTTTGTGTAATACAGGACTGATGAGGCAGAAATGCAAAGAAAACACAATTTCCCCCAATGCAGCGAAAAGGCATCCATCGCTGATGCCCCAGTGTCTGATTCCCAAGAAACATAGTTTAGCAACTGATGATTAAGCCGAGATGCAAATAGATCGATATCTAGTGTTTCATATCGTGCTACAATATCAGCAAACACTTTGCGGTCCAACATCCATTCGATGTTGTCATTGAATTTGCGTGACCTGATGTCCGCCACTGAATTTGAGGTTTCCTGGTAGGTAACTAGCTGATATCCAAATACTTTTCTGAATACAACATTGCCAAATTATGTTAGCCGGATTATCACATGATACTGATTTGATTTCACCCATATAGTTAATATATGCCACCACGGTGGTGTTATCAATCTGTAGTTGGACTCTCTGCATTTTGCATATTGGGCCAATAGATCAGTGGATGATGCAGTCAATTTGGGCTACACTTCATCCTCCAGCACCTAGACCTCCAGGGGACCTATGCGAGGATTTTATTTGTTGATTTTAGCTCTGCATTCAACACCATTGTGCCAGATCTACTACGCTCCAAACGTTCTGAGTTGACTGTGCCTGAACCCCTCTGTCGGTGGATCACCAGTTTCCTGACAGACAGGAAGCAGCATGTGAGACGCGAAATCATATCTCGGACCCGTAAACCCTCAGCATAGGAGCAGCACAAGATGCGTACTCTCCCCTCTCCTCTACTCTCGACACACCAATGACTGCACCTCCACAGACATCTCTGTCAAGCTTCTCAAGTTTGCAGATGAAACAACCCTGATTGGACTGATCCAGGAAGGGGATCACTGTACTATTTTCAGTTTGACATCTTTCCTATAACATGGTGCCCAGAACTGAACACAATATTCTAAATCCGATCTCGCCAACATCTTATACAACTGCAACATGACATCCCAACTTCTATACTCAATACTCTGACTGATGAAGGCCAAAGTGCCAAAATACGTTTTGACCACCTGATATACCTGCGACACGACCTTCAAGGAACCATGCAACCATCAACCATTCCTCTGCCCACCTGGCTAATTGATCCAGATCCTGCTGCAATCTTTCACAACCATCTTCACTATCTGCAAAACCACTCACTTCTGTATCATCAGCAAACTAGCTAATCTTGCCCTGTTCTGTGACGTTTCACAGAGTGCTGGAGTAACTCAGCGGGTCAGGCTGAGTATAGAAGTTGTGATGTCATGTTGCAGTTGCATAAGCATTTGGTAAGGCTGCATTCATAGTATTGTGTTCAGTTCTGGGCACCATGTTATAGGAAATATGTCATCAAACTGGAAAGGGTACAGTGAAGATTTACGAGGATGTTGCCAGGACTAGAGGGCCAGCGCTATAGGAGAGGTTGAGTAGGCTGGGACTCTATTCCATGGAGCACAGGAGGATGTGGGATGATCTAATAAAGGTGTATAAAATCATGATTTGAATAGATATGGTTGAGTCTTTTGCCCAGATAAGTGAATCGGGGAGCAGAGGACATAGGTTGAAGGTGAAGGGCAAAATATTTAATAGGAATCTGTGGGGAATGTTTTCACACAAAGAGTGGTAGGTGTATGGAACAAGCTGCCAGATGAAGTAGTTGAGGCTGGGACTATCGCAACATAAGAAACAGTTAGACAGGTACATGGATAGGACCGGTTCGGAGGGATATGGATCAAATGTGGGCAGGTGGGACTAGTGCAGATGGGACATGCTGGGCCGAAGGGCCTGTTTCCACACTGTATCACTGTAAGACTCTATCTATCTTTCCCTCTCAAACACATTCTCCTGCCTTCTCCTCATTTCCTCCAACACCCGTATCAATCAAGAATCTATCAATCTCCTCCTGAAAAATGTCCATTGACTGGACCTCCACTGCTGTGTGTGACAATGAATTACACAGTTCATCACCCACTGACTTAAGAAATTCCTGCTCATCTCCTTCCTAAAGGAATGTATTTTAATTCTGAGGCTGTGGCCACTGGTCCGACAGTCTCCCAACAGTGGAAACATCCTCTCCAAATCCACTCCATCCAGGTTTTTAACATGCTGGGACAGACGGCAACAGCTTCACACTGTGTCCCAAAGCTTGTGTCCTGTCCTGCATCACCAAAGGCAGTAGAGACGTTATACGAGAGGGCAAGCACCGTAACAAAGTAGCTCACGATGGTTTAGGTAACAATCACTCTCCCCCCTCCTTTCCTATGTTCCTTCCACCCACAAACCTCTCTCTGCCTTTACATTTCACTCCAAATCTGCTCTACTTTTCTACATGCATTTTGCTTCTTTACTTTTTAGTCATAGAATGATGTGTGTGGAAACAGGCCCTTCAGCCCAACTTGCCCACACCGACCAACATGTCCCATCTAAACTGGTCCACTCACATGCGTTTGGCCCATATCCATCTAAATCTGTCCTATCCATGTACGTGTCCAAATGTCTCTAAAACATTAAGATATTCCCAGCCGTAACTACCTCCTCTGGCAGCTCGTTACATACACCCTTTGTGTGAAAAAGCTACCACTCAGATTCCTGTTAATTTCTGAAATTTGGTCATAAATTTGGTGCAAAAATGCTCCAAAATAATGCTCAGAATGCACCAGAAAGCATCTAAAACCCCTGAGCTTCCAGGACGCTTACGCTTAAACGGGCCCTGGACCCTGGCATCGAGGGACTTCACACTTCACGCTCGTGATGTGCGTAGCGCGCACATTGTTTCACATTGAGTTTTTTGTAATCCTGTCATGCCACCCCCTTTTTGAAAAGCTTCGCACGGGCCTGTACAACCATCTTCACTATCTGCAAAACCACTCACTGTTGTATCATCAACAAACTTGCTAATCTTGCTCTGTATGTTCTCATCCAAATCATTGATGTAGATGACAAACAGTAACTGGCCCAACACTGAACCCTGAGGCACACCATTAGTCACAGGCATCCAGTCTGAATCATTGATGTAGATGACAAACAGTAACTGGCCCAGCACTGAACCCTGAGGCACACCACTAGTCACAGGCATCCAGTCTGAATCATTGATGTAGATGACAAACAGTAACTGGCCCAACACTGAACCCTGAGACACACCACTAGTCACAGGCATCCACTCTGAGAAGCAACGTTCCAACATCACTCTCTGCTTCCTTCCATGGAGCCAATTTGCTATCCATTCAGCTATCTCTCTTTGGATCCCATGCGATCTAACCTTCCAGAGCAGCCGACCATGCGGCACCTTATCGAACGCCTTACTGAAGTCAATAGACAACAGGTGCAGGAGTAGAGGCCATTCGTCCCTTCGAGCCAGCACCCCATTCAATGTGATCATGGCTGATCATCCCCTATCAGGACCCCGTTCCTGCCTTCTCCCCATATCCCCTGACTCCGTTATTTTAAGAGCCCTGTCTAGCAATCTCTTGAGAGCATCCAGAGAACCGGCCTCCACCGCCCTTTGTGGCAGAGAATTCCACAGACTCACAACTCTCTATGAGAAAAAGTGTTTCCTCGTCTTCATTCGAAATGGCCGACCCCTTATTCTTAAACTGTGGCCCCTTGTTCAGGAATTACTCCACATCGGGAACATGTTCCCTGCCTCTAGCGTGTCCAAACCCTTAACAATCTTATACGTTTAAATGAGATCTCCTCTCATCCTTCTAAACACCAGAATGTACAAGTCCAGCTGCTCCATTCTCTCAGCATATGACAGTCCCGCCATCCCAGGAATTAACCTGGTGAACCTACGCTGGGCTCCCACAATGGCAAGAATGCCCTTCCTCAAATTAGGGGACCAAAACTGCACACAATACTCCAGGGGTGGTCTCACCAGGGCCCTGTACAACTGCAGAAGGACCTCTTTGCTCCTAGACTCAACTCCTCTTGTGATGAAGACCAACAGGCCAAAACAGCACATAATACTCCAGGTGTGGTCTCACTAGTGCCCTGTGCAACTGCAGAAGGACCTGTTTGCTCCTATATTCGATTCCTCTTTTCATAAAGTCCATGTACACATCATCCACAGCTCTGCTTACATCAACCTTTTTTTCTCACGTCTTCGAAAAATCAATTATATTTGTGAGATTCAACCTCCAACATAAAAAAAACATGCTGACAGTCCCTAATCAGCCCTTGCCCACCCAAATGCCTGTAAATTCACCAAGGCTAAATCATTGTATGTGTCTACTTGGCCAATGAACTCATTCATACATTAACGAAACAATTAAGTAATCAATTAATTAATTACTTAATTAATCCATTCATTCAATCATTCACTCATTCATCCATTCACCCACTCATTCATTCACTCACTCATTCATTCATGCATTCAATCATGCATTCATTCACTCACTCACTCACTCACTCACTCACTCACTCACTCACTCACTCACTCACTCACTCACTCACTCACTCACTCAATCACTCACTCACTCACCCACTCACTCACTCACTCACTCACTCACTCACTCACTCATTCATTCACTCACTCACTCACTCATTCACTCATTCAATCACTCACACATGCATTCATTCATTCATTCATTCATTCATTCATTCAATCAATCATACATTCATTTTACTTCGGAGTCACGTGAGTGACTTCGTGAAGAAGCCCGCCCCAGGACGCATTGCGGCATTACGTTTCAGACATGCAAAGCGGCAGCCGGGAGTCAGGGCTCCCGAAGAAACGAGAGAAAATCTAAGTTTAGATAAGTACTTACCTTTACTGTTACAGCCCCTTTGCGTCTGCTTGTTCCCCGCAGGGCGTGCAAGCGGCCCCCTTGGACTCCGGGAGGAGTTTTTTCCGTTCGCGGGAGGGGAGGAAAGACGCAACAAGGACCGCACTCACCGGCGGACCATGGATGGGAACTGTGCCGGTGCCGGTAACACTCCACAGGGGCGACATCCAGAGAGCGCAGGAAGACGGCGCTGGCACTGCGTTAGGGTTCCCCTCAGTCCTCGCTCGCCCTCGAGTACTGTCCAGGTGAGGCAGGCAGGCGGGCGGGAGGAGGCTTCAGTCATTTGCGGAGCCGGTAAGGGGACCCACTGTGCAGTGCTGGCGTGGAGTGCGCTGCAGCCCGAGTGCAGGTGAGCAGCAGCCCGAGTGCAGAGAGAGAGAGAGAGCAAGGACCGCTAATCAGCGGCGCGCTCCCGACACTGCACCAAGCCGTCAGCATCAGCTGCGGGCTTGGGGGGGGGGGGGGGGGGATGCTGCACCTGCCCGCTCGACGAAAGGACGTCGTTGGGCAGCAAACAGGGGTGGACCGCTTAGCGGGCGGTCCACAAACCCGACACCGCGACCGAGCCAGCCCGCTAGCACCTGAGCAGCGGCCTGGATGTGTGTAAAACTCGGCGGTGGAGCTGACATCGGACTGGGACGTCTCTCCACCCAGGAGGGGGAGATACAGCCGCCTGAGCTGCAGGAGCGGCTCTTGGGCATTGGAAAGGTGAGTTTGCAGTTGTGTTTTATTACAGATTTCAGGAACTCAACGCAAAAAACTCGCAAAGAGAAACTGCCCCGCTCCAACTCTACCAGCGGGGCAGCAACCGGCGGCAGCGTCGCTCGCAGAGCGTTTTCGCTATCCCTGAGACCGAGCCAAGCCAGTCTCGCCAGAGCCTACACGGCGGACTGGGAAAGCGGCCAGGAAGGCAAACGGCCGGTCGTCTCCGATTCGTCGGAGGGGAACATGTCTCTACCAAAGCAGAGAGAGACAGCCGCCTGAGCTGCACTTAGCAGCTCCTGGAGGAGAAGGTCCACCGGGAACAGCAGCGCTCCCGGCGAGACAGGACAGGCACCTCCTCCATAGTGTCGTTCAGGCACTGCCCTTTGCTACCCTCATACCACGGGCTGGAGCAGGAGGCTAGCATTGGTGACCAGGGCAGGGCTGTTCTGCAAATGGGGCAGGCGGACAAAATCGGGAGTATGCATGAGGTGCAGGATCAGGAACAGCTGTTGGGTGTCGTGGACCGCTTCGTAGCAACCCCACGGGCTGGAGCACCGCCGGAGCCAAAACAATGGCAGCCAGCAAAAATATACAGCACCAGAGAACTATTAGGCCTTAAGGGGAATAAGCCTAAAACAGCAAAATCTGGAAGTTGTGGGGGCCCTTATGCGGGCATAAAAACTCAAGCTACAGCGGATCCGAAGGCTCCTGATGTCAGCTATCACAGCCTATGCTTGTTCTGTGGAGATAACGAGATCAACACATGCCACCAGAAAGTGCTGGTATTAAGGTGTACCACGATTCGAACTAAATAATCTCTGAAGGGAAATACAACATCTGCCCTCAATCTCAAAGATGCAGGCTTGAGCAAAGCCCAGAAGCGGAGGCAGACTCACTGCTATTTGGGAGAGATCTGAACAAAAAGCTCAAGGAGATCGAAGAGGTATCAAAAACCTTCGGCATCATGAGGGCAGGCCAAAGGACGAGCAAACCACGACTTTCGATACCCTAACAGCAGCACCTCACGGCATCCACCAGTCTATGTCTAGAATATGGGACTGGTGAAAGCTTGGGGCCGCACTATCCCCAAAGATCTTTTAGATCAGGGCCCGCCGCGGACCCCCTGGAAAATGCGCCCCCCCCCAACGTCGCCAGCACATCCTCAGAACAAAAGCAATCAGAAAACAGAAAACACAAAACCGCCAATAACCATGGAGGTAGGTGGGTCTGGTTCCTACCAGCATATAGAGCGCTTTCTTGGACTATCTTGGCTTTCATATTAATTCAGTCCACGTAACTATAAGGATGCCAAGAGACAACATAGTTGAATTGGCACAAACAAGCACAAAGTAATGGACAAACTACCAACTACTCGACAAATAACAGAGTAATTGGGAAAAAATGGTACCATTTCTGTCTACATCATTCAGATGTTAGTATCAAAAACAACATATAGGTTGTCATTGAGCATCTCATGAAGTTACCCACTGAAGTAATATCAGAAAGACAGTGGTGGGGTTACCACTTATACTGGGCATTAATTATCTAAAAAATGTTCGGGTGAATTTTATGAGTTTTAAAGCACTTGCATGTATGGGTATAAATAGACTACACTATGGAGGTGGCCTATATTAACCATATGGCAGCATAAAGTCGGTATCATATGAGAAGTTGGTCAAACCAATTTGGCAATGGTATATCCATAGATGTATTTGACTATCAACAACTTACCTGGGCGGTAAGAAAAATACAGTGACAGACACCAGGTCACATAATATTAAGGACTACATCAATTAGATGTTTTCATATAAAGTTAACAAAACTATTAAGCTATATGATGCAACAGATATTAATGCATTTCATTGTCGCTGTACTGTACACTGACAATGACAATTAAAATGGAATGTGAAACTGATATCGATTATTTGCATTAACGCTATATCACCAGGTGTTTGGGGATGTCCTATGTATGTCGCGGGGGGAAACCAGACCCTGGGCCAGTGGAATCCTCATTAAAAAATTTTCTCTGGGACAGATAGTTCCAGCAGAAAGATCGTCAGCTATATATATTAACTTTTCTGACCTATAGGTCATGTTGTCAGTCAAGAATGTATTTATAATATTGATAGACAAATGCGTTCACGCTGCATTGGTGAAATTAATTTTATGTATTTTTCCCTTCTGCCTCACCAATCGAGAACAACGCACAGTACAAAAGGATTCTGCTTCAGGTATTTGATAGTACCTGACGGACTTACGCAGCCCTTGTTTCACTTCACGCCATGACATGGCTGTTGAAACTTGGATGGTGTTTTTCCAGTACCCAGAATTATTAATATCGGAGCCGGGCACAAATCAACTGTGCCATGAGAAATAAGCTCCTGAGCTGCAGATTCTGCGCAAGCCTCTGGGACTGGGATTGTTATACTGAATAATCGACACCATGTCAGCATCCTTTTGAACATCCACTGGACTACAACACTTGTCCAGCATCAAGAGAAGTACTGCAAGGATACAGCGAGAACTTACTCATCCGATACAGGTACTACGAACTGGAATTCCTGGAGAACCTTCATCATGATGAAGGATTCGGCTACAGTGCCATCAACACAGCTAGAATTGCCCTGCATGTTCTTTTTCAAAACAGCTACAGGACAACAGTGCATGGGGTCACTGGCTGGTGGTAAATTTGAAGGGTATTAAAACTCTAAACCCCTAGACTAGGTACACCTATATATGGGATGTCACAGTGGTTAAACACACTTCAGGGGATCCCACCAGCCAGAGTCCTAAACCTGAACCTTCTATGCACTAAAACATATGTTAAAGGCACATGGAGCAGCACAGAGTGTCCAGTCACCACTCCTATTTTCAACGGACACCATGCTCACAGCTCCAGACCAGATCTCTATCATTTGTTCAGGGAATGGTCAAACCAGACCAGGAACACCTTATCCAGTCATAAAACCGGGCTACCCGCCAGAAAACACGGTATTGTGCCAAGACCCTATTACCTTACATCGACACAACCTAATTATGCGAGGGAGATGAAAAGCCTTGTGGGTTGGTCACAAAACACCTTGTGGTCGGGTAACAAGCCTTTTTTGAAATGGCTCAAGCAGGTTAAAGCTCCTGGGATAAACTAACATGTATAAAGTTGTCATCCCACAGGAGAAGCTTCCACGTCAACGGGAAAAGAATGGACGTGCCTGTAAACCACATCCTGGCTACAGCAGAATAGTGGGGGTAAAACGTTCAGAGAAATAAATAATTATAAACTGTTGACAAAACCTGTTTTTATTTGCAGGAAGATTCCAATCTGCAAATATTCAAATTAGCCAAGGGGAGCATTTAAAATTCTTCAGTGTTATTGTAAAAATACCATTGTTTTTTTTCTATAAACAGAATCATTGGTTGATTATGATAACACGCTTCCTCCCTCAAAGGCTTCGGCAGCGAGTGATATAAGTTGTTACACTGTTTGAAATCACAGAGCTTTGAAATCTTCACGAAGTCACTCACGTGACTCCGAAGTAAAATAGTAAGATTAAACGAGAACTTACCAGTTTGAAGTTTGATCTGTATTTTATGAGGAGTTACGATGAGGGATTACGTGCCCTCCGCTCCCACCCTCATTACATGGATCAAACTGATAATTGATGTCTCTTTATTCTTTACTATGTTACTTCAAATACGTGTCTGTCTGTGATTCCACACCGCTGCTTTGAAGTTATGCCGCAATGCGTCCTGGGGCGGGCTTCTTCACGTAATCCCTCATCGTAACTCCTCATAAAATACAGATCAAACTTCAAACTGGTAATTTCTCGTTTAATCTTACTATTCTTTCATACATTCAATCATTCATTCATTCATTCCATCATTCATTCATTCAATCAATCATGCATACTTTCATTCATGCATGCATTCATCCATTCATCCATTCATATCCTACCCCACAGAATACTCTCCAGCAATTTACCAACTACAGATATGTTAACCTTACCGGCCTATAGTTCCCTGCATGTTCCTTGCAGCCCTTCATGAAAATAGGCACAACATTTGGAACCCAGTCCAACGTGCTTCTTCTGACTGTCCAGGTAGACCCATTGTTTCAGCGTGTTCTTGCCCCACTGAATTACTTTCCACATACCTGGATTCCATCCTATGCCCCTGGTCCGATCCACGACACATCACACGCCCTTCGTCAATGTGTTTCCCACGGGCAAGTGGTATATTGTTGATTTTAGAAGAGGAAGGCCGAGGATGGATTAACCTGTCTTCATCCACGGTTCGATGGTGGAGAGAGAGAGTCAACAACGTTATGTTCCTTGCCGTGAATATTTCTGAAGATCAGTCGTGGACCCAACACATTGATTGAATCATAAATAAAATTAACCGACTTGACTGTGTCAGAGTCGAGCAGAGAGGACATCGGTGTGGTGGAGAATGTTCTCCCGATCTTCTACAAGTCTAAGGTAGAGACCATAATGAGCGGTTGCCGCAGGGCCTGGTTCGGCACTTCGAAAGCCCAGGAATGTAGGAGATTAAACAACGTGGTGGCCATCGACCTGTTCTATCCATCATACATTTTTCTATGTTTCTAAGAAAGCGAATGGTATGTTAGCATCCATAGCGAATGGATTTGAGTCTAGGAGCAGGGAGGTTCTACTGCAGTTGTACAGGGTCTTGGTGAGACCACACCTGGAGTATTGCGTACAGTTTTGGTCACCTAATCTGAGGAAAGACATTATTGCCATAGAGGGAGTGCAGAGACGGTTCACCAGACGGATTCCTGGGATGTCAGGACTTCCATGTGAAGAAAGACTGGATAGACTCGGCTTGTACTCGCTAGAATTTAGAAAATTGAAGGGGGGTCTTCTAGAACCTTACAAAATTCTTAAGGGGTTGGATAGGCTAGATGCAGGAAGATTGTTCCCGATGTTGAGGAAGTCCAAGACAAGGGGCCACACACACAGTTTAAGGATAAGGGGGAAGTCTTTTAGGACCGAGATGAGAAAGTCATTTTTCACACAGAGTGGTGAATCTGTGGAATTCTCTTCCACAGAAGGTAGTTGAGGCCACACAGTTCATTGGCTATATTTAAGAGGGAGTTAGATGTGTCCCTTGTGGCTAAAGAGATTAGGGAATATGGAGAGAAGGCAGGTACAGGATACTGAGTTGGATGATCAGCCATGATCATATTGAAGGGCCGAATGGCCTCTACTCCTGCACCTATTTTCTATGTTTCTATATTCCAAGATGTCAGATTAAATGAATGAAGATTCCCGAAATGCACTCGTCAATTGAAACGAATAAACTGAACATTGGGATTTCATGCGACTGCTCACGATTATGGAGATTGCGGAGAGATGGTTCGGATTGTACCAGGCCTGTAGATTGCTCCCTCCCTCCCCCGACACTAACTCTCCACTAGACAGAACATATAGACTGGATATCATCACCCATGATGACTGGTGCCCTTTCCGTGAGGGAGGAGGCACATTGTGCCCGGACACAAAAGAGTTAACTGTAGATGTTTGTTCAGTGAGTGTAACTAACGTCAGTCTACACGGAGCCTGCCCGGTTGTGTCACCCACCCACTGGAGATTTGCCAGTTCCCAATATAAACCATTCCTGTTGTTGCTGGGATATGTGAGTGTTGGTGAGATCATCCCGCCCGCCACCGACAGACAGACAGACAGACAGACAGACAGACAGACAGACAGACAGACAGACAGACAGACAGACAGACAGACAGACAGACAGACAGGCAGGCAGACAGACAGACAGACAGACAGACAGACAGACAGACAGACAGACAGACAGACAGACAGACAGACAGACAGACAGACAGACAGACAGACAGACAGACAGACAGACAGACAGACAGCAACAGCTCCATCCACAGAGGGAGAAAACCCATTGGGAATCTGTGGACAATAAGTGGGATGTTAGATGGATGTTTCGGAAACCGGGAATATTAGAGAGTGAAGTGAATGTCACCGAGTGTAATCGGGGAACAGTGAGAGAGTGCGTGCGGTGTTACACAAATGGATCGGTCTATGTAAACGGTAGACTGGGAAGTTACCGCCATGGAGAAGGGAGTATTCTCTTATGCTGACTATATTTCAGATCCTTCAATCAGCTTAAGTTATAGAATCTACTTTGCACTCAGAGTTATACAGCCTGTCCTTTATCCCGTGATAGCCCTTGTTGCTATTCCAGGTAAGTCCCCGTCCAAATTCCCGCTGAACAGCAGGCGAGAAGCGGCAGTGACGGGATCCGGTATAAATGTCTGTAGCTCGGACAATCCATGACATACGTGTCCCTTGTAGAAATATTCCACAGAGTAATGGGTAATGTGTTGATGCTGCCTGTTTGTGGGGATCAGAGGTTTATCACTATCAAGTTGAAATTATTTGAGTCTAGGAGCAGGGAGGTTCTACTGCAGTTGCACAGGGTCTTGGTGAGACCACACCTGGAGTATTGCGTACAGTTTTGGTCTCCTAATCTGAGGAAAGACATTCTTGTCATAGAGGGAGTACAGAGAAGGTTCACCAGACTGATTCCTGGGATGGCAGGACTTTCATATGAAGAAAGACTGGATAGACTCGGCTTGTACTCGCTAGAAGATTGAGGGGGGATCTTATAGAAACTTACAAAATTCTTCAGGGGTTGGACAGGCTTGATGCATGAAGATTATTCCCGATGTTGGGAAGTCCCGAACAAGGGGCCACACGCAGTTCAAGGACCTGGGGGGAAATCTTTTAGGACCGAGATGAGAAAAACATTTTTTTCATACACAGAGAGTGGAGAATCTGTGGAATTCTCTGCAACAGAAGGTAGTTGAGGCCAGTTCATTGGCTATATTTAAGAGGGAGTTGGATGTGGCCCTTGTGGCTAAACAGATCAGGGGGTATGGAGAGAAGGCAGGTACAGGATACTGAGTTGGATGATCAGCCGTGATCATATTCAATGGCGGTGAATGAAGGCTCGAAAGGCCGAATGGCCTCTACTCCTGCACCTATTGTCTATGTGTCTATGTTTCTATATTCCTCCTCATCTCCTTCCTAAAGGAACACCCTTTTAATTGCGAGGATGTGACCTCTGGTCCTAGACTCTCGCAGTGGAAACATTCTCTGTGTAGACTTGTTTTCTAATGTTGTCCTAATGTCTTTGTTTATTAAACACGCGAGTTGGTTCTGTAATCCGCCCGCCCGCCCGCCTTGCAGAATTGATGTGTACATTGTGTGTGTGTATGTGTCACCCGCCTGTGTTCTTACCATGCTGCTGTAAGCAAGATTGTCCAATGTACCATCACCTCCCTTGCACCGATGCAGATGGCAATAAAGTCCCTGAACTCCTTCCTTCTCTCACTTGCCTCGCTCGCTCATACCTACTCTGCTCTATTATCTTTGATTCACTCACAGTGAAGCAAAGAGTTAAACTCCCATGGTGAAGTGAGAAATGGTCAGACACAGATCTGATTCTTTATCCCAACCCTCCTAACTGCAGCTTCTCATCTGTTTAGTAATCGAGCAGATGCAGAATAATGTATTTCCTTCAGTAGTTACTACTAGACAGCCTCGTTAGACAACCTTCTACAATCCCAGAACGGGATTGTGCATTTTATTTGCCCCTCGCCTCGATGAATCTGCCGAGTTTGCTTTGTCCGCTGGCTCTCTGTGTGTCATGTCTCTGTTTACTTCCCTCCCTCCTCACAGTGAACACGCTGACCATTGTGGTCCTGTCCCGGGGAAAGTGCGGTCTCTCGGTACCTGATGGCCATGGCAACGGCCGATCTACTGGTCATTATTGTCGACCTGATAATGAGGCAGATTATCATTGTTTACGCTGAAGCATTTCTGTTCCTCTTCAATGTCCCAGTGTGTAATATCCACGCCTTCTTCCTTTACGCCATCACCGACTGTTCTGTCTGGTTCACCGTCATCTTCACCTTTGATCGATTTGTGGCCATTTGTTGCCAGAAGCTGAAAACAAACTATTGCACCGAGAGAACAGCGGCTGTGGTTCTGGGGACAGTGACCGTGCTGAGCTGTTTAAAGAACAGCTTCTGGTATTTTATGTTGAGCGGTGGGTACTGGCTAGTTAATGGCCCCTGGTTTTGTTCGTCAAGATACGGTGTTCTTGACTCACTGTCCTGGGGAATCGGAGAGTTTCTCCAGTATCTCATCACCCCCGTGATGTCATTTGTCCTCATTGCTGTGTTCAACACTTTGACCATCAGATACGTGTTAGTGGCGAGCAGAGCCCGCAGGAGATTGCGGGGTCCCAGCAGTGGGGAGAGTGGCAGGGACCCGGAGATGGAGAGCCGCAGGAAATCCCTCATCTTACTGCTGGTCATCTCGGGGAATTTCATCGTGTTGTGGGCGGTCTACGCGGTAAATGTTGTATGGTACAGACTGTATTATTTAATTCCTAGCGTGGGCGATCCACACGTCTTCATTGGCGATCTGGGCTACACGCTGCAGATGCTGAGCTGCTGCACAAACACGGCTCTTTACGTCCTCACCCAGACTAAGTTCAGGCAGCAGTTCAAACAATTGGTGAAATCGCCCGTTTCTCTGATTGTAAAATGCACTCAGCGTCGCGGGGTTTAGGAATCCGTTCCCTCTCTATCCCATCTGCCCCCCCCCCCCCTCTCCCCAACACACTGAGGATCCTCAGTGACCTTGGCCACAGATGATTCTTGTGACCCTGGTGACCTCCGATTCCGCCACAAAGATCCACCCACCGTAGATCCACCCACCGACCCCACCGCAGTTTCTGGACTCCCCCACCCTCCCACGAGAACCACCACCGCCCCCATTACCACACTCCCACCAACATCACCGCCCCCATTAGACACATAGAAACATACACAATTGGTGCAGGTGTAGAGGCCATTCGGCCCTTCGAGCCTGCACCATTCGCCATTCAATATGATCATGGCTGATCATCCAACTCAGTATCCTGTACCTGCTTTCTCTCCATACCCCCGATCGCTTTAGCCACAAGGGCCACATCTAACTCCCTCTTAAATATAGCCAATGAACTGTGGCCTCAACTACCTTCTGTGGCAGAGAATTTCACAGATTCACCATTCTCTGTGTGAAAAATGTTTTTCTTATCTCGGTCCTAAAAGATTCCCCTCTTATCCTTAAACTGCGACCACTTGTTCTTCGATGGAAGTTCCCTGATCAAAGATGGCCGCCGCCCTGGACTTCAAGTGCCTTGACAAAAGATGGCCGCTTCCCATTGACTTCAGTGTGCCTTGACAAAATATGGCCGCCTCTCTGGCTTCACCTCCCATTGCCTTCAATGTAAGTGCCCTGATCAAAGATGGCCGCCTCCCATTGCTCGAATGGAAGTGCCTTGACCAAAGATGGCCGTCCCTGGCTTCACTTCCATTGACTTCAATGTAAGTGCCCTGATCAAAGATGGCACCTCCCATTGCCTGCAATTGAAGTGCCTTGACCAAAGATGGCCTCCCTAGCTTCACTCCCATTGCCCTGACCAAGGATGGCGGGGGGAAGTGTAAGGGGGGGGGGGGGGGGGGGGGGGGGGGGGGAGGGGGGGAAGGTGACAAAGATTTGGGGAGATGAGAGGAGAATAGCCGCCGGTGAGAATGGGAGAGAGAGAGAGAGAGAGAGGTAAATCAGCCTTTATTGTCATTCTGAATGAGATTTTGTTGCCTGCCGTCCTGCATGTAATAAAAATGACAAAAAACACACAATTATCACAATTTAACATCCACACAATATGAGTTAACCGGCACCTCCTCACTGTGGTGGAGGCAAAAATATTAAGGTCTTGTCTCTTCCCTCCTTGTTCTCCCTCTGCTCCGAGACGACCTGAGTATAGGAGCAGAGAGGACCTACTGCAGTTGTACAGGGTCTTGGTGAGACCACACCTGGAGTATTGCGTAACAGTTTTGGTCTCCTAATCTGAGGAAATACATTCTTGCCATAGAGGGAGTAAGAGACGGTTGACCAGACTGAGGAGAGAGATGTGTATTGGTGATGTCTTTATTATTTATTTTACTCCGATTATATGTTTTTTCACTCTTATTAATTTCTGTAAGGTGTCCTTGAGACTTTGAAAGGCGCCCGCAAGTAAAAGGTATTATTATTATTATTATTATTATTATATTATTATTATTATTATTATTATTATTATTATTATTATTATTATTATTATTATTATTATTATTATTAAGAATTTTGTAAGTTTCTATAAGATCCGCCCTCAATCTTCTAAATTCTAGCGAGTACAAGCCAAGTCTATCCAGTCTTTCTTCATATGAAAGTCCTGCCATCCCAGGAATCAGTCTGGTGA
>JAWMAR010005649.1:0-24842 GCA_036785375.1 Leucoraja ocellata
AGGAGGGGTGGATCCGGGACGGGGACCGGGATTAGCGGGAACCCGGGATTCGGGCGATACGGGAATGTTGCGTCTCCGGGAGTAGCGGCGGGACATCCCGGGGTCGCGGCTCCACCTGCCCCGGCTCCATGGATCACGGGCCCGGCCGGGACCCAGCCGGGTGAGAGAGCTCCTGTGCGGGTCTGGGTGGGATCATTGACGGGCGGGGCTATCAGTCTGAGCCGGCATCTATATCACGGTTAACATGCCTCTTGTGTCCGCTGCCAGGAGGCGGGGAGCCGCGGCTCTGGGGCCGTGAGCTGGCGGGGCAGACATGGGTCACTTGAGCCCGTCTACGGCACCGACCGCCGCCCGGACTCCAACCCGTTTTTCTCTCATTTCCATTCTTTTAATGTTTGTTTTTCAAAATATATAAATGCTTGCTGTTTCAAAACGGATCGATTGCTTCTTGTTTATGCTGCTCTTTATATTCCGTTGCTAGTCAGTACACGCTGACAGACAGACAGACAGACAGACAGACATTGAGAGAGATCCCGACCAAATGGTTCTGCAGATGCTTGTTTGGTTTCTGCTGGATGAGTGGTGCTGTAGCCACACACATCTATCTTTGGGTTCTTCATGATCATGTACCGTAGGCAATTGCCAAGAGTGGGGTCCTCATCCTGCAATATCAAGTCATCATATCCCTCTGCCTGCGCTACTTCCAACACACGTTTCTTCATTCCCTTTTTTTAAATTTTCAAAATAGACTTCATTCAATTGATATATATATACAATTCATGAACCATTCGAACAAAAAATTCATCCAACATTTTCGGAGACTATACAAATTTTTTTCCGTACAATATTTTTACATTTGTCAAATTCCACCAAACCTGTCCCCCACCCCCTGCCACTCTGTGGCCCCTGTCCCCCACCCTGTCCCCCACCCCCTGCCACTCTGTGGCCCCTGTCCCCACCCGTGCCATTCTGCGGCCCCTGTCCCCCACCCCCTGCCACTCTGTGGCCCTTCCCCACCCTGTCCCCCACCCCGTGCCACTCTGTGGCCCCTGTCCCCACCCCCTGCCACTCTGTGGCCCTGTCCCCACCCTGTGGCCCCTGTCCCCCACCCCGTGCCATTCTGTGGCCCCTGTCCCCCACCCTGTGGCCCCTGTCCCCCACCCCGTGCCATTCTGTGGCCCCTGTCCCCACCCCGTGGCCCCTGTCCCCACCCCCGTGCCATTCTGTGGCCCCTGTCCCCCACCCCGTGGCCCCTGTCCCCCACCCCCTGCCACTCTGTGGCCCCTGTCCCCCACCCTGTGGCCCCTGTCCCCCACCCTGTGGCCCCTGTCCCCCACCCCGTGCCATTCTGTGGCCCTGTCCCCCACCCCGTGGCCCCTGTCCCCCACCCCCTGCCACTCTGTGGCCCCTGTCCCCACCCTGTGGCCCCTGTCCCCCCACCCTGTGGCCCTGTCCCCCACCCCCTGCCACTCTGTGGCCCCTGTCCCCCACCCCCTGCCACTCTGTGGCCCCTGTCCCCCACCCTGTGGCCCCTGTCCCCCACCCTGTGGCCCCTGTCCCCCACCCCGTGCCATTCTGTGGCCCCTGTCCCCCACCCCATGCCACTCTGTGGCCCCTGTCCAAGTAATAAATGTATACAATGTGTGCACAGTTTGAAAATTCCATCCGACATTTTTGGAGGCTAGAGATTGTTCTAATAAAGTCAAGCAGAGAAAAACGCAGCCTCCCTGTCTCTCTGATTATCACTGTTGAAGCCTCCGCATACACTCCTGGGACAGAGAGGGGAAGGGCCGGGGGGGGAAGGTGGCGGTGACCCGTGTGTACGGTAATTCTCGCACCGTGGCATAGGCCCCGTGTTCACCCACTCCTCCCTGACTACATATAACCATATAACAACTACAGCACGGAAACAGACCATCTCGACCCTTCTAGCCGTGCCGAACACTTATTCTCCCCTAGTCCCATCTACCTGCACTCAGACCATAACCCTCCATTCCTTTCCCGTCCATATAACTATCCAATTTATTTTTAAATGATAAAAACGAACAAATAGGAATCTGACAGGCCCGTACGAAGCTTTTCAAAAAGGGCGGTGGCATGACAGGATTACAAAATTTAAATGTGAAATAATGTGCGCGCTGCTTAGGTGCTTTCTGATGCATTCTGAGCCTTATCTTGGAGCATTTTTGCACCAAATGTATAATCAATATTTCAGAAATTAACAGGAATCTTTTTCACACAGGTGGGTGTATGGAACGAGATGCCAAAGGAGGTAGTTAAGGCTGGGACTATCCTAATGTTTAAGAGACATTTGACACGTACATGGATAGGACAGGTTTAGATGGATATGGGCCAAACGCGTGTGAGTGGGACTAGTTTGTCGATGTGGGCAAGTTGGGCTGAAGGGCCTGTTTCCACTGCATCATTCTATGACTAAAAAGTGAAGAAGAAAAATGCATGTAGATAAGTAGAGCAGATTTGAAAGAGTGAAATGTAAAGGCAGAGAGAGGTTTATGGGTGGAAAGGAATATAGGAAAGGAGGGGGAGGGTGGGCTTGGGCAGATGGGTGAAGGGAAAATAGTCACAAAGTGCTGGAGTAACTCAGTGGGTCAGGCAGCATCTGCGGAGAATATGAATAGGCGACATTTCACAGAATGCTGGAGTAACTCAGCGAGTCAGGCAGCATCTCTGGAGAAAAGGTATAGATTATATTTCAGGTCAAGACCGTTCTTCAGTAATATTCATGATGTGCCATGCATAGACATTCCTGAATGTTTACCCAAACCATTGTGAGCTACTTTGTTACGGTGCTTGCCCTCTCCTATAACATCTCTGCTGACTTGGGTGATGCAGGACAGGACACAAGCTTTGGGGCACGGTGTGAAGCTGTTGCTGTCTGTCCCAGCCTGGTAAAAACCTGGATGGAGTGGATGTGTAGAGGATGTTTCCACTAGTGGGAGAGTCTAGGACCAGTGGCCACAGCCTCAGAATTAAAAGATATTCCTTTAGGAAGGAGATGAGCAGGAATTTCTTAAGTCAGAGGGTGGTGAACTGTGGAATTCATTGCCACAGACAACTGTGGAGGTCAAGTCAATGGACATTTTTCAGGAGGAGATTGATAGATTCTTGACTGATACGGGTGTCGGAGGTAATGGGGAGAAGGCAGGAGAATGGGTTTGAGAGTCATAGAGTGATACAGTATGGAAACAGGCCATTCGGCCCAGCATGTCCCATCTGCACTAGTCCCACCTGCCCACGTTTGATCCATATCCCTCCGAACCTGTCCTATCCACGTACCTGTCTAACTGTTTCTTAAATGTTGCGATAGTCCCTGCCTCAACTACCTCCTCTGGCAGCTTGTTCCATACACCTACCACCCTTTGTGTGAAAAACATACCCCACAGATTCCTATTAAATCTTTTCCCCTTCATCTTAAACTTATGTCCTCTGCTCCTCGATTCACTTACTCTGGGCAAAAGACTCAACCATATCTATTCAAATCATGATTTTATACACTTCTATTAGATCATCCCACATCCTCCTGTGCTCCATGAAATAGAGTTCCAGCCTACTCAACCTCTCCCTATAGCTCTGGCCCTCTAGTCCTGGCAACATCCTTGTAAATCTTCACTGTACCCCTTCCAGTTTGATGACATCTTTCCTATAACATGGTGCCCAGAACTGAACACAATACTCTGAATGCAGCCTCACCACCTTCTTATGCAACTGCAACATGACCTCCCAACCTCTATACTCAGCCTGACCCACTGAGTTACTCCAGCACTCTGTGAAACGTCACAGAACAGGGCAAGATTAGCAAGTTTGCTGATGATACAGAAGTGAGTGGTTTTGCAGATAGTGAAGATGGTTGTGAAAGAAACGCTGATTTTTTTTTTCCCCGATTTTTTCTTACTCTGGGGGGAAAAAAGGGAGGGTGCGGTTGCACCCAATGCACCCCTACCCCCTTCGGACGGCCATGGGTTGTGGTTGAGGAAGTATTGAGGAACATGGAGATCGTGGTGTCCATGACAATAGATTTCAGAGGCAGCACAGATAGACTCGGTGATGAAAAGGCATACGGGATACTTGCCTTCATTAGTCGACATGTAGAATACAAGAGCACGGAGTTCTTGGGCCAACTTCATACAACAGGTGAGTAGACAATCCCCCTCTAACCCTTCCTTCTCCCCCCCACCCCCTATCAGACTGAAGAAGGGTTTCGGCCCGAAACGTTGCCTATTTCCTTTGCTCCATAGATGCTGCTGCACCCGCTGAGTTTCTCCGGCATTTTTGTGTACCTTCATACAACAGGTCACAGCTTTCACATTACCTGCAGTTCTGGCAGTCTCCATGCATTAGGAAGGATGTGTTTTGACTGGAGAGGATGCAGTGGAGAGACTGGGTTAGTTTTCCTTGGCGTGAGGTGTACAATGTTGTGAGAAGCTTCTCCCCACAGAGAGCAGGAGATCTAGACCAGAGGGAACAGGTTCAGTTGAGAGGGGATTTGAGGAAGTGCTTTTCCATCCAGACGTTGGTGCAATCTACATCTCTGCCAGAGACATTGGTGGAGGCAGTCTCTCTCAGAATCAGCATTTAAATTGCCAAAGCATGAATCGATGGACCAAGTGGCTGGAAAATGGGAATAGTAGCATTAGGCACTTGGTGGACTGAAGGGCCTGGTGTGGGATGTATCACATTCTAACTTAATTTGGGAAGAAACATAAGATCAGACAAGCTGGGTGAGGGGCAGCCATACAAAGAGGTACAAGGTTAAATAAAGGCCCCACCCATTCACAATTGGACATAATGGATTCCATGGTCAAAGTGGAACAACTATCACAATAACAGCAGCAAATGTCAGACGTTCAGATGTCGGTGGAGAGTACATCACCCCCAGCAAGCTGGTTTGTCAATATCCACGGCTTTCATCAGTAAAACAGCCTGGTTTAGTTTAGAGATACAGCACAGAAACAGGCCCTTGGACACACCGAGTCCGCGCTGACCAGGGAACCCCGTTGATAAGCTGAGAGATCTTTCCCTTCAACACATCTGTGAAAATTGGCAACAAAGACTGGCGGTCATGTGACCGGGGGACTTGTGACTTGGTTGGTGTAATTGAGAGGGAGGCATGGGGACAATCGGCTGTTGAATGAGTTTTGTATTGAAATGAAACGGGGTTGTTGAAGGGGCAAACCTTGCAGGAGGACTGGAGGGATGGTGATCACCTGTACTGATGTAAACACACGCTAGGGCAACAATGCATTCAGGAAGATGCATGCAATGAAATTACAGTTGATTCCATGCGGTGGAAGATTGGCCCAGCCTGGAGTCCAGATCAGTGCATCAATGAGGATAAACAGGCAGAAATACTAAAAGGGGCGATGATCGCTGTGATGGGGCGATGCACGAGGCTTCCCAAAAGTCGGCAGGAATTAGAACAGATGTGTGGGCACATCACAGAATGGAGTAAACATCATAATGGAGATGTACAGCATGAAACAGGCCCTTCAGCCCACCTTGTCCGTTCTGACCAAGTTGCCATTCTGAGCTGCTCCTATTTGCCTGCAAGTTGTAGTGGGCGGGGGGGGGGGGGGGTCACACAATGAGCCCTGACATGCAGGGGTCGGCAACCTACGGCCCACTGGCCGGATCTGGCCCCTAACCCCAAATCATCCGGCCCGCAGGCATATTTATCATCAATTTATTTTTTGCTATCTGCAGCCAGACCTGGGGCAAACAAGCTGACCTGGGCACTACAGCCAGACCTGGAGCATGCAGGCAGGGCCGGATTTACATATAGGCTTCACAGGCTAAAGTCTATATAACCATATAACAATTACAGCACGGAAACAGGCCATCTCGGCCCTACAAGTCCGTGCTGAACACTTATTTTCCCCTAGTCCCATCTACCTGCACTCAGACCATAACCCTCCATTCCTTTCCCATCCAGTCTGGGGCCTCGAGATCTAGGGGGCCTCCAAGGCCGGCCGCCTTGCACATGCGCACTGCCACGGCCAGCACATCATCGGCCGCCCTGCACATGCGCACTGCCACGGACAGCACATCCTCCCCCTGAACATGCGCACAACCACGGCCAGCACATCATCGGCCGCCCTGCGCATGCGCACTGCCACGGCAACTGGTCGGCGCTGGGCACTTTCTCCCTCGCTTTGAATTGTGGGAGATCTGGCTGCCATTGCTGTCCGGTCGCCGCCTCACTGCCACCGCTGAAAACCAACGCAGAATCACTCACTGACCCTGGAACTGGAGTAACTCCCTGGAGTAACTCTTGCTCCTGGTTTCCTGGTCCTCCATAAATATTCTAAATGGAATTTAAACTGGTGGTGGTGGAGGACTGAACAATAACAGCCTATTGCATTTTATCTGTTTATTTATTTGTATAAATATGGTCTATGGTATATAAACACACTGAAATGTTATCTCCTGTTCTGTATTATGTTTACATATTCTGTTGTGCTGCAGCAAGTAAGAATCTCATTGTCCTATCTGGGACACATGACAATAAAACTCTTGACTCTTGACTTGGACTTAAACAAAAAAGGGTTCTTGGGGGAAAAAGAGCTACCTTAAATTTACTTGCGTCTGGTTGGGTAACTATGGTAGGGTGAAGACTATTCCATGCTTTAATTGTGCGGGGGAACTCCAAGGAGCAGCCAGCAACTCTGGATAGAAGAAATTGGGTGACATTTCAGGTAGAGACCCTTCTTTAGGTTCCCTCTGGTTTTAGAGTTTTTAGTTTAATTTAAAGATACAGCGTGGAAACAGGCCCTTCAGCCCACTGAGTCCATGCCGACCACCGATCACCCGTACACTAGTTCTAACCCACACATTAGCGGAGTGAGGCAAGAGTCAAGAGTGTTTTATTCTCTCACGTCCCAGTTAGAACAATGAAATCCTTACTTGCAGCGGCACAACAGAATATGTAAACATAGTACTCTGTGAACAATGTTATAAACAAGAAAACAAAACGGTGGAGAGGGTCAGCAGTGTGAAGTTCTTGGGACTCCACCTGGCGGATGACCTGACCTCTACGACCAACACTACAGCTGTGATCAAAAGAGTTCAGCAGCGGCTCCACCCTCTCCGGAGACTAAGGAAAGCAGGTCTCCCTACTGTTCATCTAAGGACCTTCTACAGGGGCACCATCGAGAGTATATTGACCTACGGCATCACTTCCTGGTTTGGGAGCTGCAAGGCTTATGAACAAAACCAACTTAACAGGATAGTGAAGACAGCCAGCAGGATCATTGGTGCTCCACTCCCTTTCCTGTTGGAGGTCTATAAGAAGCGAAGCATCAGCAGAGCCATCTCCATTATCAAGGACCCCTATCATCCATCACACCACATCTTCTCCATTCTACCATCTGGGAAGAGGTACAGGAGCATCAGCTGCAAAACCAGCAGGATGCTACACAGTTTCTTCCCACAGGCAATAAGACTGGTTAACGGACTGTGTCCCCTCCCCATATATCGTTCACCAACACATTCAACCTTGTCCATACTATGACAGCTAGGCACCTGTCAAATCAAAGCCACTGTTGGTCGGAATGTCTGTTTTTATTTTATTGTAAATTTTAGGCCTACTTTCTGTTTTTAGATATGGTCATTTAAATTTTTTTAAAGCTCTATGTATTTATCCTGTTTTTATTAACTACACTGAATGGAAACTGATCGAGAAACGTTTTTTTCGTTTCATCTGTGTATGCAAGTACTCAGTTAAAATGATATTAAATAAATACTGAACACTGAATGTGTGTGCGTGTGTCTGTATACACACACACACACACACACACACAAACACACACACACACATACACACACACACACACACACACACACACGCACACACACGCACACACACACACACACACACACACACACACACACACACACACACACACACACACACACACACACACACACACACACACACACATACACACACATTCCCTCCTGGGATTAGTAAAATTCTATCGTATAGTATCGTGTGTGTAGGAAGGAACTGCTGATGCTGGTTTAAACTGAAGATAAACACAAAAAGCTGGAGTAACTCAACAGGTCAGACAGAATCTCTGGACAAAAGGAAAATATTACATTTTGGGTTGGGTCTGAAAAAGGTTCCTGCACACCTTTGGAATGTGGAAGGAAACAAGAGCACCCGGAGAAAACCCACGCGATCAAAGGGAAAAGGAGCAAACTCCATATAGCCAGCACCCATATTCATGATCAATATCAGGTCTCTGGCACGTTTAGTCAGCAACTTTATGGCCAATGTACTGCCCCTTAGTGTTGAATTGAATTGAATTAAAACATACAGTAGCTGTAAAGGGGGACATTGGAGATTTAAGACTGAAATGGATATTTTCGTTTTTTAAGTAACCAAAGTTATCAATGAATATTGTTTTGTGTGTTGGAAAACAAAATATAGTGGCACAGCTGGTAGGCTTGCTGCCTCACACACCAGAGATCTGTGTTCGATCCTGTCCTCGGGCACTGTCTGTGTTGAATTTGCACATTCTCCCTGCAAGCGTGTGGGTTTCCTCCCACATCCCAAAGATGCATTGGCTTTGTAGGTTCACTTGTCTCTGTAAAATTGCTCCTAATGTGTAGAGAGTGGCTGAGGAAAGTGGGATAACAGAACTTGTGTGAATGGGGAGACAAAAATGCTGGAGAAACTCAGCGGGTGAGGCAGCATCTATGGAGCGAAGGAAATTGGCGACGTTTCGGGTCGAGACCCTTCTTCAGACTGATGTGAGGGTGGGGGGGACGCGTTACAGAGAAAGGTTGAATAAGTTAGGTCACCGGGAGATCAGGTTGTTTATTGCGAACTGAGTGGAGGTGTTGTGTGAAGCGATCGCCAAGCCTGCGCTTGGTCTCACCGAGGTTGATCATACGCTGAATAATCCAACCACATTTTTGTTTGGAAGTGGAAAGAAATATTAGAAATTGCATTCATTGCAAAGTGTAAAAAGAGTTGAGATAACGTATTGTAATTTTGCTGTATGTCTTTGTGGTATATATCATGTCTTGATTGGTGAATATGTTTAGTTTGTGACTTTATTTGAAGCAGAAATAATATGCGAATGCTTCATTGAGCATAATTCCAACTGGTAACTACGCACTTCATCCGAGCACATTATCGCATGCGTCATGCAAGCCGTCTTAAATGACCACCTAAACTGTCATTTAGCAACTTAAAAAGCTGCCAATGTTGCCTGGCTGACAACAGAGAAAATAAATTAAGTGAGAGCCCTGCAAGGTGTATAATATTTTTGATCCTGTCATAGGCCTTTCTTACATATGCTGTCACAACGCACTGTAGTCTCTAAACAACACTTCAGTAATTTTCCTTGCCCTCCGTTTCAGAATAATAGTGTTTTAAGCCGATAACTCGACACTAGCACTGGCAATAAATAAATAAATAAAAAGGGCAGCTTTCCAGCCCCTTATCTCATTGGCCACGCTCGGCTCCAAATCGGTGTCAATCTGGTGGACCATCTTCCTCTAGTTGTGGGGGTGGGGGTTCGGAGGGGCCTCACAAGTGGAACAGCTTAGGGCCTCTCTTCATCTAAATCCGGCCCTGCACGCAGGCGACCGGAGAACTGCAGCCAGTCCTTGGGACAAGCGAGCCGACCTGAGAACTGCAGCCATTCACTGGGCAAGCGAGCCGACCTGGGAACTGCAGCCAGTCCCTGGGACAAGCGAGCTGACCTGGGAACTGCAGCCATTCACTGGACAAGCGAGCTGACCTGGGAATTGCAGCCATTCACTGGACAAGCGAGCTGACCTGGGAACTGCAGCCATTCACTGGGCAAGCGAGCTGACCTGGGAACTGCAGCCAGTCCCAGGGACAAGTGAGCTGACCTGGGAATTGCAGCCATTCACTGGGACAAGCGAGCTGACCTGGGAACTGCAGCCAGTCCCTGGGACAAGTGAGCTGACCTGGGCGCTACAGCCAGACCTGCCAGCCGACATGGGCGCAACAACCAGTCCCGGGGCACGCAGGCGACCTGGGCCTGGGTCACAAAACATGGGGGAGACAAGTCCCCCTATAACTTTCCCAACATTGACTGGAATCATCTTTTAAGTTTATTACAGGTTTAAAGAACAACTAATACATTGGCAAGATTAAGCAGAGAAAGAGTAGGTTCCTTAAGGGCACAAACTGGAAATCTGTGTACAAACATAGAAACATAGAAAATAGGTGCAGGAGTAGGCCATTCGGTCAATATGATCATGGCTGATCATCCAACTCAGTATCCTGTACCTGCCTTCACTCCATACCCCCTGATACCTTTAGCCACAATGGCCACATCTAACTCCCTCTTAAATATAGCCAATGAACTGGCCTCAACTACCTTCAGTGTGTAGAGCCAGATCAGCAGGATCCACAATTATTACTTGCAACTGATATTCCCCAATGGGAGGGAAGTGGAGGATGGAGAGTTGGGGGAGGGCTGCACTGATGTTCTGTAACATGTCTGCATCTGGGACAGGCAGCATCTCTGGAGAGAAAGAATGGGTGACATTTCAGGCCGAGACCCTTCTTCAGACTGATTCACACCGGTTCTATATAATTCCACATTCTAATCCACTCTGCACACTAGGGGTAATTTTACTCGACTATTTAACCTACAAACCCATATATCTTTGGGATGTGGGAGGTAACTGGAACATCCTGAGAAATCTACATCACTCACAGAGAGAATGTACAAACTCCACAGAGATAGCGTCGGAGGTCAGGATCGATCCTGGGCCTCTGACACTGTGAGGCAGCAGCTCTACCAGCTGCACCACACTTCTTCAGGCCTGAACCGACCGTCTGTCTAGTCCCTGCTGCTTGAACCACTAACTTCCTCTTGTTTTGTCTTGAACCACTAACTTCCTCTAGCGCTTTGTGTTTTGCTCAAGATTCCACAGCTGCAGTGTCTTATGTCTCCATTACACCAACAATTGGTCTTGTTAAAGACACTAGGAACTGCTGTTGCTAGAATCTTACGTAGAACAGAAAGTGATGTAGGAACTCAGCAGTACAGGCAGCATCTATGCAGGTAATGGACAGACAAAGTTTTGGTTCAAGACCCTTCTCCACAGACTCGATAGCACAGTAAATGTCACTTGTAGGAAGGAACGGCAGATGCTGGTTTACACCAAATTTCCACCAACAGAAGTCTTGCTAACCTGCAGTTCCACTATAAACCAACAGATGTCCCGCTAGCACAGATGAGGGTGACCTTCAGTTCCACTATAGACCAACAGATGTCCCGCTAGCACAGATGAGGGTGACCTGCAGTTCCACTATAAACCAACAGATGTCCCGCTAGCACAGATGAGGGTGACCTGCAGTTCCACTATAGACCAACAGATGTCCCGCTAGCACAGATGAGGGTGACCTGCAGTTCCACTATAGACCAACAGATGTCCCGCTAGCACAGATGAGGGTTCTCGTTGTCCGAGCACGATGTGAGGAGGGCTCTGACACGGGTGAACACGAGGAAAGTTGCAGGCCCCGATGGCATCTAGGGGTGAGTACTCAAGTCCTGTGCTACGCAGCTAGCTCCGGTGCTCACTACAATATTCAACCTCTCCCTGGACAAGTCCGTGGACCCTGCCTGCTTCAAAAAATCCATCATTGTACCAGTACCAAAATGCCTCCCCAGCCTGTCTGAATGATGGCCCTCACCTCGGTAGTCATGAAATGCTTTTAGAGGCTGGTGAAGAAACACATCTGCGCCTTCCTCCCTCGCAACATGGACCCGTTACAGTTCGCATACCGTCCGAGCAGATCCACGGACGATGCGGTCTCCCAGGTCTTGCACACTGCTCTCTCCCATCTGGACAGCCAGAATGGGGGGCTATGGGAGGATGGTGTTCATAGACTACAGTTCAGCCTTCAACACGATAGTCCCCACCAGACTGGCTGAGAAGCTACTGGAATTGGGGCTCAACACCCCCCTGTGTGCCTGGGTCCTGGACTTTCTCACCGCCAGGCCCCAGGTGGTCAAGATGGGAGGGAATACATCGGAGTCCCTCACCCTGAGCACAGGATCGCCCCAGGGTTGCGTCCTCAGCCCCCTATTGTACTCCCTGTACACACATGACTGTGTGGCCAGGTTCAGCTCCAACTCGATAATCAAGTTTGCTGATGACACTGTGGTGGTGGGCCTGATCTCAGACAACGATGAGAAGGCCTACCGGGAGGAGGTGGCTGATCTAGCACTCTGGTGTCAGGACAACAGCCTCCTCTTGAACATCAAAAAAACTAAGGAGCTGATCGTGGACTTTAGGAGGGCACATCATCCGAGGACGTACACTCCATTGAGGATAAATGGGGATACTGTGGATAGGGTGAGCTGTTTTAAATATCTGGGAGTCCACATCTCTGCAGACACATCTGCACTTAAGTCTGTTTGAACTGTTTTGACTATTTTGCTGTTCTTTTTACAATCCATGTTCTCGGGGTATCTAAATCTAAATTTTATTAGTTATTTATGTTATGACATCGGTTGGAAGGTGCATACCAAATCTCGTTGCGCTTATGTGCAATGACAATAAAAGATATTATTATTATTATTATTATTATGACATGGTCATCACACGCCGCAGCACTCGTGAGTAAGGCAAGGCAGCGCCTTTACCACCTCAGGCAATTGAGGAAATTCAGAGCGTCTCCGAGGATCCTCCAGTGCTTCTACTCAGCGGCGGTGGAAAGCATCTTGTCTGGAAATATTACAATCTGGTTTGGGAATTGCTCTGCCCAGGACAAGAAGGCTCTGCAGAGAGTAGTGTGTTCGGCCGAACACACTATGGGAACTTCACTCGCCCCCCTACAGGAACTATACATCAGGAGGTGCAACCCCAGAGCCAATAAGATCATGGGAGACCCCTCCACCCCTGCAACGGACTGTTCCAGCTGCTACGGTCAGGCAAACGCCTCCGTTGCCATGCTGCGAGAATGGAGAGGTTGAGAAGGAGTTTCTTCCCAAAGGCCAATAGGAATGTAAACTCCTATCTCACCAGGGACTAACTTTACTGTACCACTCTACTGCTTTTTTTTAATTGTTTTTTTCCCATGTTTCCTTCCGCCCACAATATTTAATATGTAAAAGAATATGTGATTCTGTTCCATTCTGTTTGTAGTTTGTTCGGTTGTTTGTTTGTTTGTCTTTTTCACAAAGTCCACTGTTCATTTCATTTCACATCTCGTATGTGTATGTGACGAATATTTATTTATTTATTTATTTATTTTATTAATTCCGAACAAGTAAAGACATTAAAGACATTAATAGTAACAAAATCGAAATTATCAAACAATTGGACATTACAATCAATATTTACAATGAAAAGAACAAAAAGCAAATTTCCAATGTCCAACTCTGTGTCTGTACAAGATCGAAAAAGAGTGAGAAGAAGAATAACTTATTAAATCTCACCCCTTTTCCCCAACACTTCTACCATATTTAAAAATCAATTAATTAATAATAATAATACTACCCAGGCAATTTCCCATAATACCTACAGACATATATATACATACAACTATTATACACATACAAACTTCATATATGAAGTAACCAAACATAAGTAAACAATTGTAAAGCAATAGATAAACATTAACCCCCACTTGTCAACCATCCCCTCCATCCCGGTACCACTTGAAAATTATTTTTTTATATATCAATTTAAAATGATTCATGTTTGTACATTGCTTTAATTCCTCGTTCAATTTGTTCCACACTCCTACTCCACAAACCAAAATACAAAAGACCTCCCTGTACATGGACGATGTCGCCGTCTTCTGCTCGGATCCAAGGTCGGTCCGCAGATTGATCAGCATCTGCGACCAGTTTGAGTCGGCCACGGGAGCCAGGGTGAACCGCAGGAAGAGCGAGGCCATGCTCTTTGGCAACTGGCCCGACCGATCTTCCATCCCCTTCACCATCAAGCCTGACTTCTTGAAGGTGCTGGGGATCTGGTTTGGGGGGGCTGAGGTGAGTAACAAGAATTGGCTGGAGCGGATCGCCAAGGTGGGGAGGAAGCTGGAGCTGTGGAGGCAACGCTCCCTCTCCATAACCGGAAAAAATTTGGTCATCAGGTGTGAGGTGCTCTCGGGGTTGCTGTACTTGGCACAAGTGTGGCCTGTCCCTCCCTCCTACGCCACGGGGATCACCCGGGCCGTCTTCCAGTTCATCTGGGGGTCGAGGATTGACCGGGTGTGACGGGTCACAATGTACAAGTCGGCAGACAACGGGGGTAAAACGTGCCCAACGTCGCCCTCATCCTGATGGCCACCTTTGTGTGTGGCTGCATCAGGCGGAGTGTAGAGCCAAGGCACGTGGGCGCTAAGTGTCACTACCTGCTGAGGTTCTACCTGTCCCCGGTGTTGCGAAGGATGGGCCTGGTGCAGATGCCACACAATGTGCCAGTCAGCTGGACATTGCCGCCCCATCTCTCATCTGTGGAAAGCTTCTTCCGGACCAACACCTTTGACCACAAGTCCATCGGGCAGTGGTCAGCACGGAATGTCCTGCAGGCACTGCAGGGAAAGGACTCGATGGATCCGGTGGCGTGGTTCCCAGAGCAGACTGCCCAGCTTGTCTGGCAAAATGCCTCATCGCCAGAACTCACCAACAAGCACCAAGACCTGGCTTGGCTGGCGGTGAGGGGAGCCCTCCTGGTTAGATCCTTCCTGCACCGTCGGAACCTCACCACCAGCTCACGCTGCCCCCGGGACGGTTGCGGTGGAGAGGAGACGGTTGCCCACCTCTTTGCAGAGTGTGGGTTTGCAAAAAGAGTCTGGAGAGGTATGCAAGGGTCCCTGGAACGATTTATCCCGAACAGCTCCGTCACAGAGGACACTGTGATTTACGGACTGTTCCCAGGGACACATTCAGAGACTGACATCGAGTGCTGCTGGAGGGTCATCAACTCGGTCAAAGACGCTCTTTGGTCTGCCCGAGCGTTGCTCACCACCCAGCAGAGCGAGATGTCCGTCAGGGAATGTTGCCGACTGGCCCACTGCAGACTGCAGGAGTACGTGCTAAGGGACTCGCTGAAGCTTGGTGCAGCCAACGCCAAGGCTCGGTGGGGGAGGGCCACAGTCTAGGGTCCTTCCGCTGCTGGACATGGGGGTCACGGTATGGTGGAGACGCCCCTCAAATTAAATTAAGGGAAGGTATCCCACGCCAGGGGGCCACATGAGTGGCACGGGTGGGGGACATTATTTGTGGAAGTGAAAATGTCAAATGGAATTTTCGCACTGTAAACACTGTATATATTTATTACTTGGACAGGGGCCACAGAGTGGCACGGGTGGGGGACTGTTTGGTGAAATTTGAAAAATGAAAAAAAATTGTACTGAAAAAACTTGTATAGTCTCCGAAAATGTCGGATGAATTTTGTTTGTTTGAATGGTCCAGGAATTGTATATATTTATCAATGAATAAAGTCTATTTTGAAATTTAAAAAAAAAGTATCTGTTCTTATCAGATTTGTAGTAAAAGAGAGCATCTGTTCTTATTAGAACAGTGCAAGAGCTAACTGTTCTTCTAAGAGCAGTCCTGGCGATCCATTACGGACAAGAGCTGCAGATTGCGGTGTAAAAATCGTAGCAATGGCAGCTGCAATTGGAGCGAGAGGACAGGGTATCCGCAATACCCTGAGGATTAGCATGAAGGACCTCAGCGAGGGCATGCCCTTCAGCCGAGACACGTTTGTAAAGAAGGTCTTGCTGGAGACCTGCAAGTTTGAGCCCAGGGATATCTACTGCCTCCAGGACTTCCCGGGTAATGGATATTTTGATGTCACCTTTGCACTTCCGACGGGATGGCAAAAGTTTATGAAAGATCTGCAGGAGAAGGGGAACGAAGCTCCGATGTCCTTACTAAAGGTACAGCCGCTCTTCACCCTCCCAAATCAAAAAGAAAGGACGATCACGGTGCACATGTTCAACCCACATGTGCCCGTAGTGGATGTCCTCACCTTCCTTGCTCGCTACGTCGACGGAGCAGGGAACTGCGTGGACGTAAAGGACCTGCATGGGATTTGGACAAGCAAGAGGCAGGTCAAAGTAAAGCTGAGGATGGACAAGGAAGGAGCTCTCCTCCACCCTCCCTCGGTTTTCGCAATTGGAGGGAACAGAGGCTACCTGAGTTACGTGGGGCAGCCCAGACTATGCAGAAAATGTAACAAACCTGGGCATGTGGTGGCCCAATGCACTGCAGTGGTCTGCAAAAACTGTAAAACGGAGGGTCACGAGACCAAAGACTGCCAGGCCAGCAAGAACTGCAACCAGTGTGGGGAGGGAGGCCACCTTTACAGGGCCTGCCCAAAAAGAGCCTGCTCATACGCACAGGCAACAAGAGGGGCGGTTTCCAGCACCCCCAGGGCAGGTGAGACACCCACTACCACTGCCAAGCCCCCAGCAGAAAGGGGAAATAGGGATGAGGACAGCCCAACCACCTCGAGCCCTCAAGTGCCAGAAGAACACCAGCACCAAGCCCAGGAGGGAGAGTCAATGGAGGAGGAGGAGGAGGGAGGAGAGCAGAATTGGACGATGGTGAGGCATGGAAAACACCAGAAGGGTCACAAGGAGCAGAGGCCAGAAGGGGTTGGCAAGCGCAAAAAAAACCCCAAAAAATGGTCTCTCTCCCTGACGGAAGGCAGCAACCTCTCCTCGTCATCGGAGGATGAGGCAACCGGGAAACCCCACAAGAAGAAAACCGGGGAGGAAAGGAGAAGGTCCATGCCGATTGTTCACCTGCACCAGGAGATCGAGAGCAGAGCAGCGGTCGAGGGGCACCAGCCCCAGGACATCGGGAGCAGAGCAGCGGTCGAGGGGCTCCAGCCCCAGGACATCGGGAGCAGTACAGCAGCCGTTGGGCCCCAGGCCCTGGAGACCGGGATCATCGCAGCAGTCGGTGGGGCCAAGCTCCAGGGCATCGGGAGCAGTGCAGTGGCCGTTGGGCCCCAGCTCCGGGCAACCGGGAGCTTTGTAGCGGCCGATGGGCCCCAGCTCCAGGCAACCAGGAGCAGTGCAGCGGCCAATGGGCCCCAGCTCCGGGCAACCGGGAGCAGTAAGTTAGTCACCGTGCCCCAGCCACGAGAGACGGGGGAAGCGCCGCACCCAGAAGGGGGTAAAACGAGCAGCCCCCCCCCAACGACACCTCTGATTACGACACAGGAAACCCAACTCGTTGAGGAGGGCGGGTACCTGAGCCCAGGACAGATGCGCCAATTCGCTGAAGCGGTGGGCATGAGGGAACAGGAAAGTGGTCAGTGACTCTAATGGAGCTGAAACTGGCATCCTTAAACGTGCGCAGTGTGAAGAGCACTGCGCGATGTGTTAATGCCTTACAGTACCTGGCCAAGGTCAAGGCAGATGTGACTTTTCTGCAAGAGTGCGGGTTGCCACACCTCCGCTGCTATCAGAGGTGGTCGCGATGGTGGCCCCACGGACTGTCGGTGTGGTCGGGGGGCAATGACTGTCGTGCTTCCGGCCTGGGGATCTTGCTGCGGGGAGGGAACTTCGCCATCACTGAGGTCAGGGAGGTGGTTGCGGGGCGTCTCCTTGTGGTGGATGTTATGTACCGTGGTTCTCCGCTCCGGCTGATAAATGTATATGCCCCACCCGTGCGGAGCGAGCGGCTGGCCGTTCTCCAGCAGCTCCCAGTGCTGTTGGCCACGTCCCGGCAGCTCGTTCTGGCCGGCGACTTCAACTGCATCATTGATGCGGCTGGACGATCCGGCAGTGCCGACAACAGACTGGACATCACGTCCAAGTTCCTGATGGAAACGGTAAAAGACGCAAAGCTGCACGACGCCTTCAGCGACCCTGCAGGCGGGTCACAGCCGCGGTTCACCTGGTCGAGATCGGACGGTTCAGCCCGATCCCGGATAGACTTCGTCTTCACCACGAAGGCCGTCACGGTGAGACACACCGACCTCACGCCGGTGTTCTTCTCTGACCACTGCCTCCTTCAGGCTTCCTGTCACCTACAGGAGGACCGGAAGGCAGGCAGAGGGACATGGAAGTTAAACGTGAAGCTGTTGACCCCAGAGAACGTTGAGGAGCTAAAGAGGGACTACGCATGTTGGAGAACGGTGAGGCCCCTCTTTGACTGCCCGACACTCTGGTGGGAAATAACCAAGGAGAACATTAAGAGGTTCTTCATAGCCAAAGGGGTTCAGAAAGCAAGACAGAGTCAGAGGGAATTGTGTCAACTCCAGACAGATTTGCAACAACTGCTCCTTCTGCAGTCGAGGGGGGTGGATGTGAGGGAGGAACTTAGAGAGGTGAAGGACCGGCAAGCTCGGCTCTTTACCTCTGAATCCTCCAAGATCATCTTCCGATCTAGGGTCCGCCATGTGGAGCAGGATGAGACGTGCTCACGTTTCTTCTTCCATAAGGTTCACAGGGGGAGCTCTGTGATCAACAGCCTTAGGGAGGAGGACGGCTCGGTAGCATCCTCGCAGACAGACATGCTGAGGGTCTGCAAATCCTTTTACACGGAATTGTATGACAGAAAGGCCACAGACAGCACCGCCTCCCAGAACTTCCTGTCCTCTATCACGGAGGTCTTGGAGGACAGCAAGCGGGAGAGTCTGGACCAACCACTGACCCTAGAGGAGCTGACTGGCTCCATCCGCTCCTTTGACTCGAGTAAAACACCCGGAAGCGATGGCTTACCGGCTGAGTTGTACTCGGCTCTGTGGGACTGGGTGGGCCCGGACCTGCTGGAAGTGTACAACGACATGCTTCTAGCAGGCAGCATGTCAGACTCCATGAGGAAAGGCAGCATTACCCTAATCTACAAGCAGAAGGGGGAGAGGAAGGATATAAAGAATTGGAGACCCATAACATTGTTGAATGTAGATTACAAGATCCTGTCTAAGGCCATCGCCAACCGGGTCAAGTCTGCTCTGGGACGGGTAATCCACCCGGACCAAACCTGTGCTGTACCTGGCAGGAAAATCTCAGACAGCCTAGCGCTGCTGAGAGATACCATTGCCTACGTGCAGGACAGACGGGTGGATGCCTGCCTAGTCAGCTTGGACCAGGAGAAGGCCTTCGACAGGATATCGCACACGTACATGAGGGACGTGCTCTCTAAAATGGGGTTTGGGGAGGGAATCCGAAATTGGATCAAACTGCTCTACACCAATATCAGTAGTGCAGTCCAAATCAATGGGTGGGAATCAGACAGTTTCCCTGTAAGGTCTGAAGTCAGGCAGGGTTTCCCTCTCTCTCCTGTCTTGTTTGTCTGCTGTATTGAACCTTTTGCCGAGTCCATCAGGAAGGATGCGAGCATAAGAGGAGTGACATTGCCAGGCAGTGGGGGCATTCAAGTAAAGACCTCCCTGTACATGGACGATGTCACCGTCTTCTGCTCGGATCCAAGGTCGGTCCGCAGATTGATCAGCATCTGCGACCAGTTTGAGTCGGCCACGGGAGCCAGGGTGAACCGCAGGAAGAGCGAGGCCATGCTCTTTGGCAACTGGCCCGACCGATCTTCCATCCCCTTCACCATCAAGCCTGACTTCTTGAAGGTGCTGGGGAGCTGGTTCGGGGGGGCTGAGGCGAGTAACAAGAATTGGCTGGAGCGGATAGCCAAGGTGGGGAGGAAGCTGGAGCTGTGGAGGCAACGCTCCCTCTCCATAACCGGGAAAAATTTGGTCATCAGGTGTGAGGTGCTCTCGGGGTTGCTGTACTTGGCACAAGTGTGGCCTGTCCCTCCCTCCTACGCCACGGGGATCACCCGGGCCGTCTTCCAGTTCATCTGGGGGTCGAGGATGGACCGGGTGCAACGGGTCACAATGTACAAGTCGGCAGACAACGGGGGTAAAACGTGCCCAACGTCGCCCTCACCCTGATGGCCACCTTTGTGTGTGGCTGCATCAGGCGGAGTGTAGAGCCAAGGCACGTGGGCACTAAGTGTCACTACCTGCTGAGGTTCTACCTGTCCCCGGTGTTGCGAAGGATGGGCCTGGCGCAGATGCCACACAATGTGCCAGTCAGCTGGACATTGCCGCCCCATCTCTCGTCTGTGGAAAGATTCTTCCGGACCAACACCTTTGACCACAAGTCCATCGGGCAGTGGTCAGCACGGAATGTCCTGCAGGCACTGCAGGGAAAGGACTCGATGGATCCGGTGGCGTGGTTCCCAGAGCAGACTGCCCAGCTTGTCTGGCAAAATGCCTCATCGCCAGAACTCACCAACAAGCACCAAGACCTGGCTTGGCTGGCGGTGAGGGGAGCCCTCTCAGTTAGATCCTTCCTGCACCGTCGGAACCTCACCACCAGCTCACGCTGCCCCCGGGACGGTTGCGGTGGAGAGGAGACGGTTGCCCACCTCTTTGCAGAGTGTGGGTTTGCAAAAAGAGTCTGGAGAGGTATGCAAGGGTCCCTGGAACGATTTATCCCGAACAGCTCCGTCACAGAGGACTCTGTGATCTACGGACTGTTCCCAGGGACACATTCAGAGACTGACATCGAGTGCTGCTGGAGGGTCATCAACTCGGTCAAAGATGCTCTTTGGTCTGCCCGAGCGTTGCTCACCACCCAGCAGAGCGAGATGTCCGTTGGGGAATGTTGCCGACTGGCCCACTGCAGACTGCAGGAGTACGTGCTAAGGGACTCGCTGAAGCTTGGTGCAGCCAACGCCAAGGCTCGGTGGGGGAGGGCCACAGTCTAGGGTCCTTCCGCTGCTGGACATAGGGGGCACGGTATGGTGGAGACGCCCCTCAAATTAAATTAAGGGAAGGTATCCCACGCCAGGGGGCCACATGAGTGGCACGGGTGGGGGACATTATTTGTGGAAGTGAAAATGTCAAATGGAATTTTCGCACTGTAAACACTGTATATATTTATTACTTGGACAGGGGCCACAGAGTGGCACGGGTGGGGGACTGTTTGGTGAAATTTGAAAAATGTAAAAATTGTACTGAAAAAACTTGTATAGTCTCCGAAAATGTCGGATGAATTTTGTTTGTTTGAATGGTTCAGGAATTGTATATATTTATCAATGAATAAAGTCTATTTTGAAATAAAAAAGTTGTATAGTCTCCGAAAATGTCGGATGAATTTTGTTTGTTTGAATGGTTCAGGAATTGTATATATTTATCAATTGAATAAAGTATATTTTGAAATTAAAAAAAATTTTGAGCAAAATCCTGCACCGTCGGAACCTCACTACCAGCTCACGCTGCCCCCAGGACGGTTGCGGTGGAGAGGAGACGGTTCCCCACCTCTTTGCAGACTGCAGGAGCAAAGATCCTAGAGGAGCAAGATAGACCACTCCTCGAAAAACGCGTAGTATGACGTGTGTGATCGTCGACGCCATTTTTCGAGGCATTTATTGGGCTTCCCCCACACTGTCATGGCGTCCTTATCTAAATTTCATCTCACTGCTCTGCTATCAAGTATTCTAATCGTAAATCTAAACGACCCGACCTGTCATTCTTTAGGTTCCCCAATATAAAAGAAAGGTGAGAAAATATTTTTATTATTTTCAGTCGATATTCTGTCGTGAAAATGTTATTTTCTGTTCTCCCATCATCGACCATTGGGAAACTAGGTTTGTTGGTACATTAGAAAGTTATTAGACTTATTTTTAATAGTTCTTTACTTACCATAATAATAAAGACAATTTTAACACTTCTGTACGTTTTTGGTTTTGTTCTTGTAAGGGATTGGTCTCCACAATATGGCCCGCGGACACATCAGGTCCAGTGACCAGGAGATTTTTCGAGCTCAGATTCAAGTCCGAGAATGGGTGGCTGTTACCCATTATATTCCTCGAATTGTCAAGACATCACAAGCAAAGATCACAAGCCCGCCGTGAAGAAGGGTGCACTCAAATATTATATAACTCTGCTCTATCATCTTTGGGTGCAATGGTGGGTCGGGGGGTTCGGTGGCAGCGGCCGCAATCAAAGATACTAGTGGAGCTCTGCTCTATAATCTTTGGTCGGAATGGGACGGCTGCGCGTTATAATGTGCTATTGTTCCACTCTCCCTCCCCCCCTTTTCCCTGTCCCCCCCTTTCCCCTTCTCCCTCCCCCTTCTCCCTCTCCCCCTTCTCCCTCTCCCCCCTTCTCCCTCTCTTCTCTCGATCTCTCTCTCCCCTCCTCTCGATCTCTCGCTCCCCTCTCTTCTCTCGATCTCTCTCTCTCTCTCTCTCTCTCCCCCTCTCTTCGCGATCTCCCTCCCTTCCCTCTCTCCCTCCCTTCCATCTCTCCCTCCCTTACCTCTTCGTGAGAGTTGGCAGCTCTGCTATGCCTTGGGTCCAAAAGAGGATAGAAAGAAAATACTTAATGGTCTTTGTAAGAAGATTTTAATAAGCTCTTCTACATTTAAGGTAAATTGACATATTAGAGGCAAAACGCATTTTCAATATACAGGTCTCTCCACACAACTGAAAACAATTGCATTTAAGTGATATATCATCCATTGTTCAGGCAAGTAGCACTAGGTTACAATAAACTTCCTACATATTCCAGGAATGCATCTCATAAAAATGGGAGAGGCTTAAATGCATTGCGAAATCATAAATCCATGTTGACTTGGACTAATCATTTTACTGCTATCCAAATGCCCCATTATTACATCTTTAATAATTGACTCCAGCATCTTTCACACCACCAAAGTCAGGCTAACTGGTCTGTAATTCCCCGTTTTCTCTCTCGCTCCTTTCTTGAAAAGTGGGATAGCATTAGCTATCCTCCAATCCACAGGAACTGATCGTAAATCTATTGGTCGTTGGAAAATAATAGAAACATAGAAATTAGGTGCAGGAGTAGGCCATTCGGCCCTTCGAGCCTGCACCGCCATTCAATATGATCATGGCTGATCCGACTCAGTATCCCGTACCTGCCTTCTCTCCATACCCTCTGATCCCCTTAGCCACAAGGGCCACATCTAACTCCCTCTTAAATATAGCCAATGAACTGGCCTCGACTACCCTCTGCGGCAGAGAGTTCCAGAGATTCACCACTCTCTGTGTGAAAAAGGTTCTTCTCATCTCGGTTTTAAAGGATTTCCCCCTTATCCTTAAGCTGTGACCCCTTGTCCTGGACTTCCCCAACATCGGGAGCAATCTTCCTGCATCTAGCCTGTCCAACCCCTTAAGAATTTTGTAAGTTTCTATAAGATCCCCTCGCAATCTCCTAAATTCTAGAGAGTATAGACCAAGTCTATCCAGTCTTTCTTCATAAGACAGTCCTGACATCCCAGGAATCAGTCTGGTGAACCTTCTCTGCACTCCCTCTATGGCAATAATGTCCTTCCTCAGATTTGGAGACCAAAACTGTACGCAATACTCCAGGTGTGGTCTCACCAAGACCCTGTACAACTGCAATACAACCTCCCTGCTCCTATACTCAAATCCTTTTGCTATGAAAGCTAACATACCATTCGCTTTCTTCACTGCCTGCTGCACCTGCATGCCTACTTTCAATGACTGGTGTACCATGACACCCAGGTCTCGCTGCATCTCCCCTTTTCCTAGTCGGCCGCCATTTAGATAATAGTCTGCTTTCCTGTTTTTGCCACCAAAATGGATAACCTCACATTTATCTACATTATACTGCATCTGCCAAACATTTGCCCACTCACCCAGCCTATCCAAGTCACCTTGCAGTCTCCTAGCATCCTCCTCACAGCTAACACTGCCCCCCAGCTTAGTGTCATCCGCAAACTTGGAGATATTGCCTTCAATTCCCTCATCCAGATCATTAATATATATTGTAAATAGCTGGGGTCCCAGCACTGAGCCTTGCGGTACCCCACTAGTCACTGCCTGCCTAATGAAGAACTCAACCATATTATGGTCACTCTTGCCCAAGGGGGCACGTACAACAAGATTGCTAACTAACCCTTCCTCATTACTCAATACCCAGTCTAAAATAGCCTGCTCTCTCGTTGGTTCCTCTACATGTTAATCATATGTATAAATATATATGTATGTGTATATATGCATGTATGTGTATATAGGTATGTGTGTATATATGTATGTGTATATATATGTGTGTATAAATATATATATATGCATATATATATTATTACTATATAATTATATATATAATTGCCTTTATGGTTTATGTATATCATCTTACAAGACAAATAAATTAATAGTGATTATTTAAATCAAAGTTGCTTCTGATCCATGAGAATAAACTTAATTATCTCTAACTTGCCTCTCACACACAGACACACATCCATATAAATATATAAAATATGTATACGTTAAATTTAATTTTGTGCAGTGTGTGTTAAAGCAATACAATACAAGGGAAACTACGCAAAGGAGGGGGCTGTTCCCGCTACAAGATACTCGAGGATCTTTGCTTTGGATCAAAGATTATAGCGGAGCTCTATAATCTTTGCTTTGGATCACAGCGGGTGGCATACCGGAAGTCGCGTGTCGCATTGAAAAATGGCGGCCGTGACGTTCCGTCACGTACTACACGCCAGTCCATTGGATTTCGGAGGAGTGGTCTATCTTGGTCCTCTAGGATCTTTGTGCAGGAGTATGTGCTAAGGGACTCGCTGAAGCTTGGTGCAGCCAACGCCAAGGCTCGGTGGGGGAGGGCCACAGTCTAGGGTCCTTCCGCTGCTGGACATAGGGGGCACGGTATGGTGGAGACGCCCCTCTAATTAAATTAAGGGAAGGTATCCCATGCCATGGGGCCACATGAGTGGCACGGGTGGGGGACATTATTTGTGGAAGTGAAAATGTCAAATGGAATTTTCGCATTGTAAACACTGTATATATTTATTACTTGGACAGGGGCCACAGAGTGGCACGGGTGGGGGACTGTTT
>JAWMAR010005650.1:0-24741 GCA_036785375.1 Leucoraja ocellata
CCTTTTGCAATGAAAGCTAACATACCATTCGCTTTCTTCACTGCCTGCTGCACCTGCATGCCTACTTTCAATGACTGGTGTACCATGACACCCAGGTCTCGCTGCATCTCCCCCTTTCCCAATCGGCCACCATTTAGATAATAAGATTTTGACAGAAGGTGAAGATATTTCCCTTCAGCGAACCCAATTCCCCATTCAATCACGTTTTGCTATGACGATCCATAAAACACAAGGACAAACAATGCAGAAGGTGTTGATCTACCTCGACAAACCGGTATTTCAGCATGGACAACTGTATGTGGCTCTTAGCCGAGGAAAGATGAAGGGACATGTCAAAGTTTTCCTGAAGGATGCAACATCGACCAAGAATGTTCTCATTAAAAGTGTGCTTCGTTGAATGATGACTTTGAGATAAATTCTCAGATTTTCCTTCTTAAAAGAGGCAGTGAACAGCAGAACACAACAAGAAAGAACTTTAATAATTCTCATCTTTAACATTTAAATTGTTCTTATATTTTAAGTCATTCACATTTTAAACTTTAATAAACCCATTTTGCACTTTTAATGCCTGTGTGTTATTACATTACAATAGAATCTAATAGGCAGGAATGGCTGCTCAGTGGGAGAGCCACTAAGAGTGCATGGGGGGGGGGGGGAGGTTGTGGGGAGATGCACTGAACGTTGTCAGACCGGAAGCAAAGAGTAGGAGTGAACGGATCCTTTCCAGAATGGCAGGCAGTGGCGAGTGGAATGAGGCAAGCTCGGTGTTGGGTCCGTAACTGTAAACCATATATATTAATGATTTGGAAGAGGGAATTAGGAGCAACACTAGCAAGTTTGCAGATGACACAAAGCTGGGTGGCAGTGTGAATTGTGAAGAGGTTGGTAGGAGGGTTGAGTGAATGGCAGATGCGTGGCAGATGCAGTATAATATAGATAAATGTGAGGTTATCCACTTTGGTGGTAAAACAAGGGGACAGATGATTATCTCAATGGGGTTAGGTTAGGTAAGGGGGGGTACAGCGAGACCTGGGTGCCCTTGTACACCGGTCACTGAAAGTTGGCGTGCAGGTACAGCAGGCAGTGAAGAAAGTGAATGGAATGTTGGCCTTCATAACAAGAGGATTTCAGTATAGGAGTATAGGGCCATTTCAATCCGCAACTCCCTGGGTAACTCATCCACCCCCCCCCCCCCCCCCCCCCCCCCCCACCTGTAACAGCAGACGATGCAACACCTGTCGCTATAACTCCTCCTTTCGACTCTGTCCAGGTATCCCCACAGTCCTTTTAGGTTAGACAGATGTTCACTTGTACCTTCTCCAACCTCATCTAATGTATCTGTTGTTCAACATGTGGACGCTTATACATTGGCGAGACCAAACGCAGACTGGGCGATCGATTGGCGGAACAACTTCGCTCAGCCCGCGTGAACCAACCTGGTCTCCAGCTTGCTGCATGCTTTAATGTTCCTGCCCAATCCTACCCAGACCTTTCGGTTTCCTCTATTTTTAGAGTGAGGCTAATAATCACAAATGGCTCCACGGGTGACCTGTGAACCTGCCGATTAGTGAATTGTCCATTAGCTTTCCCCCCACTGTACAGATAAACGGGAGAATCTGGGACGGTTGATTTGAAAGCGGGAATATAAAAGCGAGTTGATGTCGGATGTGTGGACATGACCTTTGACAGTCGGAGCGGATTCAGGCTGAGATATTATTCCTGACCTAAATCCCTGGACTGCACTCCTGCAGCCTACCCCTGTCCCACGGTGCGAGTTCATTCCAAGAGCACTCCCGAGTTTAAAAATAAAATCAAACTCGTGGTAAGCACGGAGAATGAACGTAGCGGGTGCGTCGGAGCTCGGGGTCGAACCTGAGCGCTAACGGCAGGTACTCGGGAAGACTCTCCGACGGAAGGTAAGCACGGGAAGACTCGTGAAGATTTTCAACGTGATGAAAATGTCCACGAGAGCTCCGAGTAACGACGAGTTGCCATTACCGTAAACCTCCCAGTTCGAATCAGGGCAAACTCGGCAGAATTTTAGGAATGAACTCATACCGTGGGACAGGGCTTGTTGTAACTCGCATGCGGCATTCAACATTGAAGTAATTGCTCCCAGCTTCACAGTAATGTCTAGTTTGTGGCTATGACCAGCGTGGCTGAACAACGGGCGCTCCTACGAGGAATGTGAGTGCAAGAAGCTGAACGCCCACTGAAGCTTGATAATTACCCGTATTCCTGTGCAGAGGTTCTTCTGTGGAGATTTGAAGACGGAACACACCTTATTATGTACAAGTTGAGAGGAGAGATAGTTTGCTTTCTAAAACAAACGTCCCGACCAACAGGGTTTTAAATTAAGTTGTGTGCATGCATCATTACGATTTAGCCCGTGACCATCAGCTCGCTCAGTATCCAACCCAGCCTAAATCTGCCGACTTGTTCACTAAAGCAAAATGTAGAAATCTTCAGGATATTTTGGATGTTGCACTGAGATAGGTCAGATATACACGAGAATATTGCTGGCATCGATGGAACGGGAGAGACAATGCTGCTGTGATTTATTTATTATAGTTTCTACATTAGATTCCTCCCTTAACACATTTAGATATAATTCTCGGCAGATATGTTATCCCGCTCTTCAGTTCCTCTCTGAATTTAGACTGAGTTACCGCGTAAATACACGTGTTTGTGCAGCAACTCAAAAGCAGGAGCATGTAACTGGTTTGGTCCGCGATAAAAAACGGGTCACTGAAACTGGTAAAATAAAACCGTTTTGTTATCTGTGTCCAGAGGAATACTATAAAATACGTCATCCACAGTATAATGAAGTTGCCCGAAATTGCAAAGAGCAAGATGATTGACTTCCTTCTGCTTTCCAGCTCGGCATCATTCTGATTCGCACCATTCTTGCTGCCTCTCAGATTCCTGCGGACTTGACTGGCCCTTAAAATGTGCCCGACTGTTAGAGCGTTGAGCAGTAATATCAGGAACATTGGGAGCAGAGGGTTGAAACATCGGTGAATCCAGGCGAATAATATCCATGTGGGTTCAATGTAGATTCTTGTTTTCCATTACACATCCAGTCTACATTGTGTACTGATATATAAGGTTCGAATGCAAAGTACCAGGGGATGTTTTTGCAGCAGAACAGCGGACACACAGTTGCTATAACACTGGCTGCAGTCTTCTCGGTGCAAAATCTGGATCTCAGCTTGTGGCAACAAATCATCAAATATCGATCAAATGTGAACGAGAGGGTTAACCACACGGAGATGTCTGTGACGGCGTGGTTAAGGACCAGGTGGAAGGAACACACTTGAGTAATGAGGAGAAACGTTGTGGGGAAATATAGATCATTGAGACGATAAAGTAAAACTTCAATGACAGCAACCAACAGATCCGCCGCAGCCATGGCCACAAGATAGCGTGATACACATTTGGAGAGACCGCACTTTCCCCGAGACAGGATCACAATGGATATCAAATTAGCTGTGTTAGGGAAGATTCAAACATCGACAAAGTGCATGAGCAGTGTAGGTTACAGGGTCCCCCCATATAACACGCGATTTCACATTAAGATTAGAGTTGAGCATAGACATTCATGACAGGGCGAGCGGCCCACCGCACAAATGTTTAAAGGTTCAAGCTCAAGTTAGTTTATTGCCATGTGTCCCTGATAGGGCAATGCAATTATTGCCTTGCTTCAGCACAACAGAACATAGTAGGGTTTTACTACAAAACAGATCAGTGTGTCCATATACCATAATATAAATATATACACACATGCATAAATAAACTGATCAAATGCAAATTACAGATGATGGGTTATTAATAATCAGAATTTTGTCCGAGCCCAGGTTTGATAGCCTGATGGCTGTGGGAAGTAGCTATTCTTGACCTGGTTGTTGCAGTCTTCAGGCTCCTGTACCTTCTACCTGAAGGTAGAAGGAAGATGAGTGTGTGGCCAGGATGGTGTGGGTCTTTGATAAACTGCCAGCCTTTTTGAGGCAGGGACTTGAGGTTGGGCGACGAGAATGAAAAACATTTCCCCTGTTAGGACTGTCGCCAGTGTTGACGGGCGAATGGGATCGCAATAGATGCGTGAATGAAAATAATGCTAGTTTTACATGAATGTACACGGAATAATATTTTATCAGGTCGGATAAACATGATGTTCGCGGCAGGGCTGTATTAGACAAGAAATGTGTGATCTGAAAATGAAGCGAGGCCGCCACGGCGTTTTATTTGTGGAGATAGTGAAATCAAATACCATCGGACAACTTATAATGGATGTCTGAAAATGTAGCCGTGATTTTCTACGTCTTTAACTCATTTACGCTTCGTTTCATTAACATGACATGCTTACAGTTATTTGCATCGAATTATATCGATGTAGGTATTGCAGTTATGTTCATCATTTTCTACTTGATTGAAACGTCCCGCAGTAAATCAATAAAATCGATTATTTTCACTTTATCATTTCAATTCATTAGTCAGTCACCGCTCTTGGACCGATCACTCTCGGTAACATCTCGCCAGTGACAAATTGTATAAGTGCCTCATTTTCCCTATTGCTGTTTACACACACACATTGTTAGGATACCGGAACCGCCACACACGTACCTGAGATTCTGACCAGAGTCGCACAGAGACGGGATCTTCCTTCAGCCTTTTGCTCGGTGCAATGGATTCCCTGCGGCAGCGATGTCGCTTCTGTCACAGATTCTACAGACGGCAACTGCTTCTCCCGCGCAAGGACAGAACAATGCGTCGAGAATGAAACATTGGTCATTGAACGTTGAGTAGACTATGTTTGTTTCTGCTAAGAGTGGATATCCACCCACGGCAGGCATTGCAATGTTGATGAATAATATCCTTCACCTGGGTGTGAAGCAGTGGAGACATTATGGCCAACGGTACCGCAGTCGGGGTCATGTTTGATCAAAAACCAGAGTGTATCTATTGCACCGAACGGCTCACGATATATGTGTGCAGAGAGGCGACGAGGAAGCGCGGTTTAATACACCTATACATGACGAGACGTCACCTGGTGTCACCGGATAGGAACAGTGTCTATCCGATGAATGGATACCATAATGTAAACACAAAATATTTTATTGACTGCAGGAAGTTTCAGTCAAACAGAACATTAATTAAATACATTAAATCAGTTCAACCAACTGCAGCATTTGCTATTGAAAATGTACTATTCAGTTGACCGAAACGAGGTATTGCTGAGTTCAGCCTTCACAAACACGGCTGTAGTCGTCTTTCAATGGATTGGAGGACAGGGACATCTAAAACGCCACATATCTGCCAAGAATGGAGTAGGAAAAATGCTTTTATTGACGATTCATAACATAGATCCAATTACTTACCAAGAATTCCAAGCACTGCTATAATCGGGTAATAAATCATTTGTGCCTGGATTATAGGAGGATGCACATAAAACGGATAATTGGTGAATATAATTCTCATCCTGGAGAGACGTGAGAGAGAAGCTCAGAGTTCGATGCTGGAATGCAACTGACAGCGCGTTGCAGAGAAAGGCTTCATATCTACACGAGATCGTCTTCCCCTGGGATCACGAAGACACAAACAAGAACATTAACATCACTTCGTGGTATCTGAACATCGTATCAACAATATTCACAGCCATGATTTCACCACACGACCTATAACCACTAATGATGTTTTTATCTAAGTGGAAATACCTGAATTTAAGATTATATATTTACATAATTTCCCTCTATTCTGATTAAATGTCGGAATTTGAATGCTATACAGTAACACGTTCAACAAGTGGGGCCTCGCTTCTCTTATTCTGTAAAACGGTGCTTCTCTGCCAAAGCTCAAACTAAATTCAACAAGCTGTAACAAACTTTCAAAGTTTCGCTAGACTCGCAGTGATACAACTAGATTCGAATCAATATCAAATTCGACTCGCTAGAGGTTACTAGAACAATAACGATACATGTAAAGCCGGGCCAGTATTGCGAGTTCAGTGAATCACAATATTGGGAGTGGATGGCAGCAAATGTAGTCGTGGGTTCATAGAATCATAGAACCATACATCGTGAAAACAGGGCGTTCGGCCCAACTCTCCCACACCTACCAATATGTCTTACATACATGTATTCTGCATGTGTTTTGCAAAGACATGCGAGTCCTCGAGTTGCTAGGACACTGCGAGTGTCATGCATGTCCCGGTGCGGATGACGACGCTGGGATAGGTGAGGAGGGGACACGGGTTTACTCTTGAATACGAGCACTCTATTGGTAGGTATGTTGAAAAACCTACCTGAATCGTCGATGAGAATCTGCCCCAGCCCGTGTGCGCGATTTTGGCGCTGTTTAGAGTGGGCGGGTTTAAAACGCGATTTTTACTATGCTGTTCCAATCGAAGATGTTCAGCCTAGTAAATCATGAACGGAAAATCACTGAAAGACCCCGTCGCAAAATGTATTATTAGTTTTATAGGCCTCGAATAATAGTTATAATAGTTTTAAAATCACTCTCTCAACCCGCGACCTCTCGCAGCCCCAGGGTTTTATAAAGCAAACAATTACAATACAATACAATATAACGGTTTATTTGTCACATTGCACAAATAGTGCAAGTGAAATGATACGTCAGCAGCGATACAATGATAAAGGGCACACACAAAAACACAATAAATGTTTAACATAAACATCCACCACAGCATTCGTCACTGTGGTGGAAGGCACACAATTTGGCCAGTCCTCCTCCATTTCCCCCCGTGGTCGGGACCTCAACCCTCCGCAGCCGTTGCTGCGGGCGTCCAGATGGTAAAAGGACAAGGTACAAGTCCATGTAAGTCCAGAGTCGGCCCCTCCCCACCGGAGACCGCGGCTTTTAGTTGGTGTATGCCGCAGGCCGGTGGCCGAAGATTTAAAGTTCCCGCCACGTCGCAGCCGTAAGCACCGCAGTCTGCAGGGCCGGCGGTCGAAGCTCCCCTCCAGGGGTGATGTTAGTCCATACCGGACCCGCGGTAGAAGTTGGCCGGGGGCCGGCGGTGGAAGCTTCTTCTTCCCCCCGGGTCCCCCACGAGGGATCCCGGGCTGTAGACGCCGCGCCAGCTGGAGCTGTGCAGACCGCGGCTTCAGGCTGCCGTCTGCTGCGGGCCAACGGAACGGAGCGCTCCCCTCCAGCGAGCCCCAGCTCCGTGCTGACAGTCCACGCTGCACCCGCCGCCGGAGCCCCGAGCCCCGGGCGCGTCTCCGGGAAAGGCCGCGCCGATCCTCGCTGTTAGGCCACGGGGGCGGCGACCTGGAAAAAGTCGCCTCTCCATGGAGGAGGCGGCCGAAACGGTTTCCCCATTACCCCCCCCCCCCCCCCACACCACTTCCCACACAAAACACACTAAGAAACACTAAAAACAGACTTTAAGACATACTACAAAAATAAAAAAAGTTGAAAAGACTAACACGCTGCTGACAGGGCTGCTTCCAGTGCAGCGCCCCCACCGGTACCCCCGGTACATAAAGGTATGTACCTTATTTTACATTAAAAGGGGCTTCTTAAGACCCCTATATACAAAGTTTACTATAGCGTGCAGTTCATTTTGGGCTCTTTATATCCCGCAGTATTTATCTGGGCATTTGGGGCACAAATCCAGCGCAACGTGAACGTTCTAAACCAGCGCGTTCACAGGAACCCACTGGAAAGCCGATTTAAATGGACTTTAATTTACAGCAATTCAACACTAAATTCCTTCCATTTGGCCCATAAATTGATGTAAATGAGATTTAAAAATTATGTTTTATTGTGAATTATTTGTGAATATTATTTGGACTCTTAGGCTATTTAAAAATGTTAATCATTTATTAAGAAATGGATAGATGTTTAGATCTAGTAATTGAAGTTTGAAATTAGCTATAATTGGGTAACTGACTAATTATATGCTTTAATTTCAGGTCATCCAAGTAAGATTATTTTATATTTGTTTCAGAATGGTTCAATCTATGATAACTGAAAATTTCATACAGTTCTCTTAATTTTTAAGAAGGTTATAGGCTTTTGACTGTCCATGATCACAGCTTTTTGTTATGTTAATAGGGAACAAGATGCTAATTTCCGAGCATGAAAATGGCCATAACAAATACTTGAGATATGAAAGTAAATTAGGTGTCAAATTAAACTTCTGTTTATGCTTTATCTGGTGGGATAAATTGCAGACTTGATTTTTTAAATGTCAAAATGTTGTAACATTGCTACTATAGGTATGTAAGGTATATATAGTAGACAGTTATGAGTCGATGGACGTGTCCATATGCCAGGACTTTGCGGCTGACCTATATGAATAAGCCTCAGTTGTCACAGACCTCGTCACCAAGTGTATTGGGGATGGTGCATCACAAACCGCCATAGTTGGTTCCATAACAGAATATACGGAACATCGACTCCCACGTGATGTTCATGTCTGCAACGTCCAGGCCAAGTGATCCTGAGCGGTACAAGATGTCTACTCACGTTCTTCGCAGAGTTATTAAGAATAACCCGAGACTATTGCGGACAAGGATGAAGTCCCGAGACAACTGCACGGATGTCGGTGATTTGCGGTAAGGCTTGCACGGGATGGGATCAATGTATTAAATGCATCTTTACTCTCCACTCGAGTATGAGTATAACCCACTTGAAGAAGACGGCCTTCACCCTAATGCAAGGGAAAGCAAAGGTAGCGTGCCTTCATAGCTATCCTCCTATTACTCTGACATCCAGCACCGGCAAGTACCTCCAGATGTTGGTGATGACGCCCAGTCTCTCCAGCCTCCCAGACAACTTGACCCGTTGCATTTACCTACAGTCGCAACAGGTCGACAGGGAACGCCGCCACTTCCTTGACCACTAAACATCTTTCGAACACTTAGATAACAAGGATTCCTGCTTATTGATCGGATATTGCTCCGCCTTCAATGCCATTATCACATCCAATCTTATCGATAATGTCCTGATCCTAGAAATATAGGAACATAGAAAATAGGTGCTGGTGTAGGCCATTCGGCCCTCCGAGCCTGCACCGCCATTCAATATGATCATGGGTGATTATCAAACTCAGTATCCTGTACCTGCCTTCTCTCCATATCCCCTTATCCCTTTAGCCACAAGGGTCACATCTAACACCCGCTTAAATATAGCCAATGAACTGGCCTCAACTACATTCTGTGGCAGAGAATTCATGAGATTCACCACTCTCTGTGTGAAAAATGTTTTTCTCAACTCAGTCCTAAAAGATTACCCCTTCATCCTTTAACTGTGACCCCTTGTTCTGAACTTCCACAACATCGGGAACAATCTTCCTGCATCTAGCCTGTCTTAGCCCATTAGAATGTTATAAGTTTCTATAAGATCCCCCCTCAATCTTCTAAATTCTAGCCAGTACAAGCCGAGGGGTAGAATTGTGCATAGAAGTTGGGACGTCATGTTAAAATTGAACAGCGCATTGTTGAGGCAAATTCTGGAAAATGGTGTACAGTTTTGGTCGCCAAATTTTAGGAAAGATGTCAACAAGATAGTGAGAGTACTAGTGAGAGTACTAGAGGAGATTTACAAGAATGTTGCCTGGGTTTCAGCACCTAAGTTCAGAGAAAGGTTGAACAAGATACGTATTTATTCTTTGGAGTGCAGGATGTTAAGGGGGACTTGATAGAGGTCTTTAAAATTATGAGAGGGATAGACAGAGTTGACGTGGCTAAGCTTTTTGCATTGAGAGTAGGGAAGATCTAAACAAGAGTACATGATTTGAAAATTAAGGGCAACATGAGGGCGAACTTCTTTACTCAGAGAATGATAGATGTGTGAAATGAGCTTCCAGTGGAAGTGGTGGACGCAGGTTCGATTCGATCATTTAAAAATAAATTGGATAGGTATATGGACGGGAAAGGAATGGGTATGGTCTGAGTGCAGGTAGATGGGACTAGGTGAGAGGAAGTGTTCGGCACGGACTAGAAGGGCCGAAATGGCCTGTTTCCGTGCTGCAAATGTTATATGGTTGTATGGTTATAGGAAACACGTTGTCCACAGCAAGGGGCACTCTAGAGGAGCAATAACAATATATATATGCGATGTTGCTGTTTGGGGTGAAACGATGCAAGTGATCAGCGGTGATTTATTAATAGAGGTTTGCTCCAACAAATCAGGAAATTGCGATCGTAACCTTTACCAAAGACCATATTTGATAAAAACAACAATCAGAAATATATGTGTAGCAGAGAGAAAATGAAAGATATGTTGCATCATCCAACTTTGTTAGTGCCGGCAAAACGCCGCGCCTTTCATGGATCATATGTTTACTCTCTTCATACGCGCATCAGTTGGTGGAAAATCGGTCGGAAGAGGGTGATGTCGGGAATGGCAGAGCAGATTATATTATCCCGTCTTTACTGAGAGGAACTTCACGTTTTTGATACAGTATACATTGGAATCCTTCTCATCCATCTGAGCTGACAGATGGTGTGCTATCTGATCCAGAATACCAGACTGATTCCTGGGATGTCAGGACTTTCATATGAAGAAAGACTGGATAGACTCGGCTTGTACTCGCTAGAATTGAGAAGATTGAGGGAGAATCTTATAGAAACTTACAAAATTCTTATGGGGTTGGACAGGCTAGATGCAGGAAGATTGTTCCCAATGATGGGGACGTCCAGAACAAGGGGTCACAGTTTAAGGATAAGGGGGAAGTCTTTTAGTAGCAATGTTACAAAATTTTGAGATTTAAAAAATCAAGTCTGTAATTTATCCCATCAGATAAAGCATAAAAAGAAGTTTAATTTGACACCTAATTCACTTTCATATCTCAAGTATTTAAAAAGTTATGACAATTTTCATACTCGGAAATTAGCATCTTGTTCCCTATTGATTTTCTATGGACATAACAAAAAAGCTGTGATCATGGACAGTCAAAAGCCCATAACCTTCTTAAAAATTAAGAGAACTGAATGAAATTTTCAGTTATCGTAGATTGAACCATTCTGAAACAAATATATAATAATCTTACTTGGATGACCTGAAATTAAAACATATAATTAGTTAGTTACCCAAGTGTAGCTAATTTCAAACTTCAATTACTATATCTAAACATCTATCCATTTCTTAATAAATGATTAACATTTTTAAATAGCCCAAACGTCCAAATAATATTCCTAAATAATTCACAATAAGACATGATTTTTAAATCTCATTTACATTAATTTTTAGGCCAAATGGAAGGAATTTAGTGTTCAATTGCTGTAAATTAAAGTCCATTTAAATCAGCTTTCTAGTGGGTTCCTGTGAACGCGCTGGTTTAGAACGTTCACATTGCGGTAGATTTGTGCCCCAAATGCCCAGAAAAATACTGCGGGATATAAAGAGCCCAAAATGAGCTACTCGCTATAGTAAACTTTGTATAAAGGGTTCTTAAGAAGCCCTTTTTTAATGTAAAAATTAGCTACATACCTTCTGTATACAGCTCCATGCGGCCCTGTGGTTGCGTGAGGTCGCGGGTTTAGAGAGTGATTTTTAAACTATTATAACTATTATACAAGGCCATAAAAACTAATAATACCTTTTGCGACGGGGTCGTTCGGCGATTTTTCGTTAATGATTTACTAGGCTGAACATCTTCGATTGGAACAGCCTAGTGAAAATCGCGTTTTAAACCCGCCCCCTCTAAACAGCGCCAAAATCGCGCACACGGGCTGGGACAGATTTTCAGCGACGCTTCAGGTAGGCTTTGCAACATACCTACTTTTAGGACTGAGATGAGAAAAAGATTTTTCACACAGAGAGTGGTGAATCTCTGGAATTCTCTGCCACAGAAGGTAGTTGAGGCCAGTTCATTGGCTATATTTAAGGGGGAGTTAGATGTAGGTGACTCTTGTGGCTAAACGGATCAGGGGGTATGTAGAGAAGGCAGGTACCGGATACCGAGTTGGATGATCAGCCATGATCATATTGAATTGCGGTGCAGGTTCGAAGGGCTGAATGGCCTCTACTCCTGCACCTATTTTCGATGTGTCTGTCTACCCACATTCCTCCCTCGGTGCTGGTCAGAGGTGTCCACTGACACTGATGGGCCAGAGAGTTTGTTTAGACTCGAAGCCGCAACCATGCGTTGTTCCCAGATGTTCCTGTTCCGTCAAAACATCTAAAATACCTGCTGATTGGTAGATAGAAACATAGAAAATAGGTGCAGGAGTAGGCCATTCTGCCCTTCGAGCCTGCACCGCCATTCAATATGATCATCCAACTCAGTATCCTGTCTCTCTCTCCAAACCCCCTGGTCCCTTGAGCCACAAGGGTCACATCTAACTCCCTCTTAAATATAGCCAATGAACTGGCCTCGACTACCTTCTGTGGCAGAGAATTCCAGAGATTCACCACTCTCTGTGTGAAAAATGTTTTTCAAATCTCGGTCCTACAAGATTTCTCCCATATCCTTAAACTGTGACCCTTGTTCTGGACTTCCCCAACATCGGGAACAATCTTCCTGCACCTAGCCTGTCCAACACATTAAAAATTTTGTAAGTTTCTATAAGATTCCCCCTGGATCTTCTAAATTCTAGCGAGTACAAACCGAGTCTATCCAGTCTTTCTTCATATGAAAGTCCTGACTTCCCAGGAATCAGTCTGGTGAACCTTCTCTGTACTCCCTCTATGGCAAGAATGTCTTTCCTCAGATTAGGGTATTATTCATCAACATTACAATGCCTGCCATGAGTGGATATCCACTATTAGCAGGAACAAACTGTCTACTCAACGGGGAATCTCAATGTTTCATTCTCTACGCATTGTTCTGTCCTTGCGCGTGAGAAGCAGTTGCCTTCTGTAGCATCTGTGACAGCAGCAACATCGCTGCCGCAGGGAATCCATTGCACCGAGCAAACGGCTGGAGGAAGGTCCCGTCTCTGTGCGACTCTGGTCAGAATCTCAGGTACGTGTGTGGCGGTTCCGGTATCCTGACAATGTGTGTGTAAACAGCAATAGGGAAAATGAGGCATTTATACAATTTACAACTGGCGGGATGTTACCGAGAGTGATCGGACAAGAGCGGTGACTGACTGATGAATTGAAATGATGAAGTGAAAATTGATGTTATTGATTTACTGCGGGACGTTTCAGTCAAATAGAAAAAGATGAACATAACTGCAATACCTACATCGATGTAATTCGATGCAAATAACTGTATCGTTTACTGTAAGCATGTCATGTTAATGAAACGAAGCGTAAATGAGTTAAAGACGTAGAAAATCACGGCTAAATTTTCAGACATCCATTATAAGTTGTCCGATGGTATTTGATTTCACTATCTCCACAAATAAAACGCCGTGGCGTCTCGCTTCATATTCAGATCACAAATTTGATCTCTAATACAGCCCCTGCCGCGAACATCATGTTTATCCGACCTGATAAAATATTATTCCGTGTAAATTCATTGTAAAATTATCATTATTTTAACCCCCTCTTCAATATAGCCAATGAACTGTGGCCTCAACTACCTTCTGCGGCAGAGAAATCCACAGATTCACTACTCTCTGTGTGAAACATATTTTTCTCATCTCGGTCCTAAAACATTTCCCGCTTATCTTTAAACTGTGACCCCTTGTTCTGGACTTCCCCAATATCGCGAGCAATCTTCCTGCATCTGCCACACCCACAACCGCACCTGGAGTATTGTGAGCAGTTTTGGTCCCCTAATATGAGGAAGGACATTCTTGTAATTGAGGGAGTACAGCCTATGTTTACAAGATTAATTCGCGGGGTGGCGGGACTGTCATATGCTGAGGAAATGGAGCAGATGTACACTCTGGAGTTCAGAAAGATGAGAGGGTATCTCATTGAAACATATAACATTGTGAAGGGCTTGGACACACTAGAGGCAGGAAACATGTTCCCGATGTTGTGGGAGTCCAGAACCAGGGGCCACAGTTTAATAATAAGGATTAAGCCATTTAGAACGGAGAAGAGGAAACATTTTTTCACACAGAGAGTGGTGAGTCTGAGGAATTCTCTGCCTCAGAGGGCGGTGGAAGCCGGTTCTCCGGATGCGTTCAAGAGAGAGCTAGATAGGGCTCTTAAAGATAGCGGAGTCAGGGGATATGCGGAGAAGGCAGGAACTGATTGGGGATGATCAGCCGTGATCACATTGAATGGCGGTGCTGGCTTGAAGGGCCGAATGGCAACTCATGCGCCTGTTGTCTGTTGTCTAACCGGCGCCCTGACGCCATCCCCAAAACCGAGGGGGCCGCCGGTGATTGGCGATGAGTCACCTGGGTGGGGGGTGACGTGCGTTATGGGAGGAAGGTGACAGAGTGCTGACACGAAGCTGGGGGGCAGTGTTAGCTGTGAGGAGGATGCTAGGAGACTGCAAGGTGACTTGGATAGGCTGGGTGAGTGGGCAAATGCATGGCAGATGCAGTATAATGTGAATAAATGTGAGGTTATCCACTTTGGTGGCAAAAACAGGAAAGTAGATTATTATCTGAATGGTGCCCGATTAGGAAAGGGGGAGATGCAACGAGACCTGGGGGTCATGGTACACCAGTCATTAAAAGTAGGCATGCAGGTGCAGCAGGCAGTGAAGGAGGCGAATGGTATGTTAACATTCATAGCAAAAGGATTTGAGTATATGAGCAGGGAGGTTCTACTGCAGTTGTACAGGGTCTTGGTGAGACCACACCTGGAGTATTGCGTACAGTTTTGGTCTCCTAATCTGAGGAAAGACATTCTTGCCATAGAGGGAGTACAGAGAAGGTTCACCAAACTGATTCCTGGGATGTCAGGACTTTCATATGAAGAAAGACTGGATAGACTTGGTTTATACTCGCTTGAATTTAGAAGATTGAGGGGGGATCTTATAAAAACTTACAAAATTCTAAGGGGTTGGGCAGGCTAGATGCAGGAAGATTGTTCCCGATGTTGGGGAAGTCCAGAACAAGGGGTCACAGCTTAAGGATAAGGGGGAAATATTTTAGGACCGAGATGAAAAAAACTTTTTTTCACACAGAGAGTGGCGAATCTCTGGAATTCTCTGCCGCAGAAGGTCAGTTCATCGGCTATATTTAAGAGGGAGTTAGATGTGGCCCTTGTGGCTAAAGGGACCAGGGGGCATGGAGAGAAGGCAGGAACAGGATACTGAGTTCGATGATCAGCCATGATCATATTGAATGGCGGTGCAGGCTCAAAGGGCCGAATGGCCTACTCCTGCACCTATTTTCTATGTTTCTATGTTTGTCTATTAGCAGGGGTCTCATTTCTTCCAAATGTGCTGTGTCCAGCATATTACTGATCCACATTTTAAATGTTGGTATATTAGCATTTTTCCAAAATTTAAGTATACGTTTTTTTGCTGTTATTAACCCATAGTTGAAAAATGAGTTTTGGTGTGTATTTAATTTGTTCCCATCTCCACTTACTCCAAATATAATCATTTCTGTATTAGGTTCCATTTTTGTCTTAAATAACTTTGAGAATATATCAAATATATCGCACCAAAATTTATAAAGTGCTGAACAAGAGACAAATGAGTGCGTAATATTGGCATTTTGAGAAAGACATTTATCACAAATGGGAGAAATATTTGGATAAAATTTATTCAACCTAGTTTTGGGTTAATATAATATATGTAATATTTTAAATTGAATTAAGTTATGTCTAGCATTGATCGAACATTTATGTATATGTATCAAATATTTTTCCCATGTTTCCTTTGAGATTTTTATCATTAATTCTTTTTCCCAGACTTTTCTAATTGCCTCATTGGACATTTTAAGATTCAAGATTCAAGATTCAAGATAGATTTAATTGTCACATGTGCCAGATGGCACAGTGAAATGAATTCCCATACAGCCATACAATAAAAATAAACAGGACTCAACACACTATAGAATTTAACACAAAACATCCCCGCACAGCAGAATCAAAGTTTCCCACTGTGTGGGAAGGCACCAAAGTCAGTCTTCTTCCTCCACTGTTCCCCGTGGTCAGGGCCTCCCCAAGCCCTCCGCGGTTGCCGCTACGGACGGCCCGATATTCAGGACCGCCATTTATCCCAAATAATGAGTTTCACTTCCCTCAAGAAATGTGCCGTCTTAGAGTTCTTCTCGATGTTGCACAATGTATCCTCGGCCACTTGGATGGGTATCTTGAATTGAGAATGTGCAGTTCTTCCACCAGGCATTAACGTAGCTGCTATCCCAGAAGATGCTACAGCAATAGCCACATCACCTTGACCTCTAACTTTGGAGAGGCTCATAAAAGGGCCAGTATCCTTTGATTCATTGAAAACGCATGATGGACAAATGTAAAAGCAGACTATTATCTAAATGGTGGCCGATTGGGAAAGGGGGAGATGCAGCGAGACCTGGGTGTCATGGTACACCAGTCATTGAAGGTAGGCATGCAGGTGCAGCAGGCAGTAAAGAAAGCGAATGGTATGTTAGCTTTCATTGCAAAAGGATTTGAGTATAGGAGCAGGGAGGTTCTACTGCAGTTGTACAGGGTCTTGGTGAGACCACACCTGGAGTATTGCGTACAGTTTTGGTCTCCAAATCTTAGGAAGGACATTATTGCCATAGAGGGAGTGCAGAGACGGTTCACCAGACTGATTCCTGGGATGTCAGGACTGTCTTATGAAGAAAGACTGGATAGACTTGGTTTATACTCTCTAGAATTTAGGAGATTGAGAGGGGATCTTATAGAAACTTACAAAATTCTTAAGGGGTTGGACAGGCTAGATGCAGGAAGATTGCTCCCGATGTTGGGGAAGTCCAGGACAAGGGGTCACAGCTTAAGGATAAGGGGGAAATCCTTTAAAACCGAGATGAGAAGAACTTTTTTCACACAGAGAGTGGTGAATCTCTGGAACTCTCTGCCGCAGAGGGTAATTGAGGCCACAGTTCATTGGCTATATTTAAGAGGGAGTTAGATGTGGCCCTCGTGGCTAAAGGGATCAGGGGGGTATGGAGAGAAGGCAGGTACGGGATACTGAGTTGGATGATCAGCCATGATCATATTGAATTGCGAATGGTGCAGGCTCGAAGGGCCGAATGTCCTCTACTCCTGCACCTAATTTCTATGTCTATGTTTCTATGATTTTAAAATCCGGATTACAAAAACTTGGGGGGGATGTCCCCCACCTCTCAAAACATGGGGGGGGGGGGGGGGGACGTGTCCCCTCTGCCCCCCCGGGTTTTCCGCCCCTGACTACCAGGTCCAGGCCCAATTTTTTGTTTCAGAGAGACCGTTTTGCGACGCTGTGGTTTGGACATGTTTCTATGATAGATTGTAGATTAGTGCGTGTGTTGGGGATTATGGTGAGAAGTTTAAATTCCATTTGGAATGTTTTGGAAACCCATGAAACCTAGAGGGGGAGGAGCCGCCATTTTACCGGGCTGTCGTCACGTGGGACGATGGCTGACGTCACCCGCGGGGGGGGGGGGGGGGGGGGCTGGGCCTGGGTGCGGGATGACGTCAATCTTTGAGTAGGCGGGGAGCCTGCGTCTAGGGGGCGGGGGGAAAGAGGGGGTCACGTGTGTGGGAGAGCGAGAGGGAGTCACGTGTGTGGGGGAGTGACGTGTGGGAGAGCGAGAGGGGGTCACGTGTGTGGGGAGAGTGGGGGAGTGACGTGTGTGGGAGAGCCAGAGGGGGTCACGTGTGTGGGGGAGTGACGTGTGGGAGAGCGAGAGGGGGTCACGTGTGTGGGGAGAGTGGGGGAGTGACGTGCGTGGGAGAGCGAGAGGGGGTCACGTCTGTGGGGAGAGCGGGGAGTGACGTTGTGGGCAAAGATCCCTTCGCTATAGGGTGATTTCACTAAAGGTCACTGGAGCGTGGATCCGCACCCACGTGACCAAATTCTCAGGTGGAGGACACATACGGGTCCCGGTACATGTTAGTGGATGGGAAAAATCGCATTTTCCCACCCGTTAAAAACATAGAAAACGGCGAGGTTGAGAGCTGCAATTTACTGTGCCAGTCGGGGTGACTGTGAGGCACCTACCTAGATTTAACAGGGGAAAGAAAAGATAGCAAGTAAGGTAAATTCAAGAGGGAACTGAAGGTGCCTATCCACCGGAAGTCAGGAGCCGACAATTGCCGAGGATATTTAAAGGTCCAAAATATCGGGAAATATCGCGTTTTCCCGCTGTATTTCATCAAAAGTAAGGCATTATATACTTTTTAATCTTTATTCATTTGTTAGATGAGAATTTTAAAAGTGAAAATCACTCAGTAAAAGTTCAAAATCGGCCATGGTTCTCAGGTTGGTTTTAACATGCAAAATCAAAACGCCTCTGAAGCTGCATTTACCATTTAAATAATGATAAACTATCAATGCATTTTTAAATAAATTTCACTCAGATGCAAGCTAAGGAATGTGATAATTATCAGCTGTCAGTTGGACAAAATTAGGACATTTTATTATTTGCCAAAATATGTTTCTCATGTTTCTTGTTTAAAGCCTGCACATTCACCCAATTAATACATAATTGGCCGCCACTGGCCTCACTCACATTGACTGCAATGGGAGCCATCGACAGGGAAATGCTCACCGATGGATGGAGTTCTGTCGTCACCGCTCCGCTCCGCTCCCCCCACACACGTGACTCCCCCACACGCCACACCCCCCACACACGTCACACACCCACACACGTGACTCACCCCCACACGTCACTCCCCCCACACACGTGACTCCCCACACACACACACACACACACACACACACACACACACATAACCAAAGATCCTGGGCGAGATCCTCTGCCAGTAGTCAAGATGGCCGCCTCTGGCTTCACCCCCATTGACGTCAACGGGAGACTGACTGCCTGACTGACTGCCAGTAGTCAAGATGGCCGCCGGGATCCCACCAACTGTCGCCGCTCGCGCTCCCTCAGCCGTTGCCGCCCGTTATTTCCCGCCGTTTCCAGAAGGTTCTTCACCAACGTCGCTCGCTCGCTCGCGCGCTCGGTCACTGGTTGTGAGTTCGCGTCTCCACGACGACCTTCACATTCCCGCTGGAAATGAGTTGAATAAACACAGGAGGGAAGTTGAAATCATCTTGAATGACAACAACGTGTAGTAGACAGACAGACAGACAGAGGTTGTTAATTGTTAGTTCATCACTAACTAACGGCGATAAGTCACCAATCTACACCCACTATCACAACACTGGGCCACAAAAACACCGCCTTTTGTTGTTGTTTGTGTACAAAACCTGTTTATTTTTCGTTACATTCATCATTTCCATTTGAACGTTTTAAAAAGGTCAACGCTTTTCTGTTTTTTTTTTCTAATTATGTCGATATTTATTTATATTCGGATAATTCTTTGTGAAAAGATTATTGCATAAATGTTTAAAAACGTCGCGCTTATTAAATCCGCTGATTTAGACCGATTTATCCGGAAATTATCCGCTGATTTAGACCGAAAATGCGTTTTAAAATTCACGTTGAACGATTAATTATTTACAAAATTGCTTATTTTTGAATGTTAAAATCCCCACTGCTCTCCCTTTCTATTTTATTTTACAAACGTTGCCGTTATTGATGTTATTTCCCGTTTATATCCCCGCTGCGATCTGTCGTCAAAGTCACAAAACTCACGTGTGGCGGGAAAACGGATTGACGGCGACACAGAGACGTGGATCTCATCTCCTCCCCCTCCCCTCCCCCTCCCCCTCTCCCCCCCCTCCCTCTGCCTCCCCCCTCTCCTCACCCTCTCAGAGACATGGATCTCCTCTCTCCCCCCCCTCACCTCTGAACATTAATAGCCCATTATTATCTGTTATTTGCACTGTATCAGTTTATTTATTCATGTGTGTATTTCCGTATATAATGGTACAGCGTACTCACTCGTACAGGGGCAGGGGTAGAACATAGTCTCTTCCTCGCCACGGACGTTGCAGGTGGCTGACGAGGAAGATATCTGTTCCACACCACGGCTCCGTGCAGCACTCTCCACCCCAGGTCCCCGATGTAAAGAGGAAAGGGGGCCATTCACAGAGGCCCGTGTTCTGGTAAACCTCCGCTCTTCCCTCTCCTTTGGGCCCCGTATCCGAGCAAGGATGTGCCGGCTTTGGAGAGGATCCAGAGTAGGTTTGATCCCGGGAACGAGTGGGTTAACATACGATGAGAGTTCGTCGGCACTGGGCCTGTACTCGCTGGAGTTTAGAAGAACGAGGGGGGGGGGGACTTCATTGTAACGTCATCCAATAGTGAAAGACCCGGATAGAGTGGATGTGGAGAGGATGTTTCCACTGGTGGAGAGTCTAGGACCAGAGGTCACACCCTCAGAATTAAAGGACACTCCTTTAGAAAGTTGAGGAGGAATTTCTTCACTCGAGGGTGGTGAATCTGTGGAATTCATTGCCACAAATGGCTGTGGAGGCCAAGTCACTGGGTATTTTGAAGGCAGGGACAGATAGATTCTAGGTTAGTACGGGCGTCAGGGGTTATGGGGAGAAGGCAGGAGAATGGGGTTGAGAGGGAGAGGTAGTTCAGCCATGATTGAATGGCGGAGTAGACTTAGTTTAGTTTAGTTTCAAGATACAGGGTGGAAACGGGCCCTTCGGCCCCACCGAGTCCGTGCCGACCAGCGATCGCCCATTCGCACGCTAGTTTAGTTCGGAGATACAGCGCGGAAACAGGCCCTTCGGCCCACCGAGTCCGTGCCGACCACCCTCTCCCAGTTGCTGGCTTTCTCTGGCATTTCTGCTGCCCGCAGTAACTGTTCCTTTCCGACCTCCTAGCAATTTGTGGCAGAGTATAACACTAGTCGAGTGTACTGGATAGGGATCAAAGACAACCCACTGGAGTCAGCGTGGACCTGGGTGGATGGAACAGCTCTACAAGACGATTTAACGTGAGTCTTAAGCAATAGGAGCAGATTTAAGCCATTCGGCCCATCAAGTCTAAAGTAGACAAAAATGCTGGAGAAACTCAGTGGGTGCAGCAGCATCTATGGAGCAAAGGAAATAGGCAACGTTTCGGGGCCGAAACCCTTCTTCAGACTGATGGAGGGTGGGGGAGGGAGAAGAAGGGAAGAGGAGAAGTCTGAGGGAGAGCTGAGAAGAGGAGGAGACAGCAAGGGTTACCGGAAATTGGAGAATTCAATGTTCATGCCGCTAGGGTGCAGACTGCCCAGGCGGAATATGAGGTGCTGCTCCTCCAATTTCCGGTGTTGCTCGCTCTGGCCACGGAGGAGACCCAGGACAGAGAGGTCGGATTGGGAATGGGAGGGGGAGTTGAAGTGCTGAGCCACCGGGAGGTCAGGTTGGTTATTGCGGACCGAGCGGAGGTGTTGGGCGAAACGATCGCCAAGCCAAAGCTTGGTCTCACCGATGTAGATCAGCTGACATCTAGAGCAGCGGATGCAATAGATCAGGTTGGAGGAGATGCGGGTGAACCTCTGTCGCACCTGGAACGACTGCTTGGGTCCTTGAATGGAGTCGAGGGGGAGGTGAAGCGACAAGTGTATAACCTCCTGCGGTTACAAGGGAGAGTGCTCGGGGAGGGGGTGGTGCGGGAGGGAAGGGAAGAATTGACAAGGTAGTTGCGGAGGGGGTGGTCTTTGCCCTTCGAGCCGGCACCGTCATTCAATGTGATCACGGCTGATCATCCCCAATCAGTACCCCATTCCTGCCTTCTACCCATATCCCCTGACTCTGCTATCTTCAAGAGCCCTATCTAGCTCTCTCTTGAAAGCATCCAGAGAACCGGCCTCCACCGGCCTCTGAGGCAGAGAATTCCACAGACTCACAACTCTCTGTGTGAAAAAGTGTTTCCTCGTCTCCGTTCTAAATGGCTAAAATTGGAGGAATGTCATCTCATATTTCGCTTGGGCTGCTTATAGCCCAGTGGTATGAATATTGATTTTATCAGGTAGCCCCGGCATTCCCTCTCTCTCTATCCCTCCCCCCACCCAAGTCGCACCAGCTTCTCGTTTTCATCCTACGAACAGCCTTCCTCTTTTTGCCACCAAAGTGGATAACCTCACATTGATCCGCATTAAACTTCATCTGCCATGCATCTGCCCACTCGCCCAACCTGTCCAAGCCACCCTGCATTCTCATAGCATCCTCCTCACAGTTCACACTGCCACCCAGCTTTGTGTCATCTGCAAATTGCTAATGTTAGAAACATAGAAACATAGAAATTAGGTGCAGGAGTAGAGGCCATTCGGCCCTTCGAGCCTGCACCGCCATTCAATATGATCATGGCTGATCATCCAACTCAGTATCCCGTACCTGCCTTCTCTCCATACCCCCTGATCCCCTTAGCCACAAGGGCCACATCTAACTCCCTCTTAAATATAGCCAATGAACTGGCCTCGACTACCCTCTGTGGCAGAGAGTTCCAGAGATTCACCACTCTCTGTGTGAAAAAAGTTCTTCTCATCTCGGTTTTAAAGGATTTCCCCCTTATCCTTAAGCTGTGACCCTTGTCCTGGACTTCCCCAACATCGGGAACAATCTTCCTGCATCTAGCCTGTCCAACCCCTTAAGAATTTTGTAAGTTTCTATAAGATCCCCTCTCAATCTCCTAAATTCTAGAGAGTATAAACCAAGTTTATCCAGTCTTTCTTCATAAGACAGTCCTGACATCCCAGGAATCAGTCTGGCGAACCGTCTCTGCACTCTATGGCAATAATGTCCTTCCTCAGATTTGGAGACCAAAACTGTACGCAATACTCCAGGTGTGGTCTCACCAAGACCCTGTACAACTGCAGTAGAACCTCCCTGCTCCTATACTCAAATCCTTTTGCAATGAAAGCTAACATACCATTCGCTTTCTTTACTGCCTGCTGCACCTGCATGCCTACCTTCAATGACTGGTGTACCATGACACCCAGGTCTCGCTGCATCTCCCCTTTCCCAATCGGCCACCATTTAGACAATAGTCTGCTTTCCCGTTTTGCCACCAAAACGGTTACTTTGAATCCCTTCATATAAATCATTGGTGTATATTGTAAATAGCTGCGGTCCCAGCACCGAGCCTTGCGGTGCCCCACTAGTCACAGCCTGCCATTCTGAAATGGGGCCCGTTAATCCATAGTCTTTGTTTCGTGTCTGCCAACCACTTCTCTGTCCATGTCAGCACTCTACCCCCAATACCATGTGCCCTAATTTTGCCCACTAATCTCCTATGTGGGACCTTATCAAATGCTTTCATAAAGTCCAGGTACATGACACCCACTGGCTCTCCCTTGTCCATTTCCTAGTTGCATTCTCAAAAAATTCCAGAAGACAGTAGAAAGAGGCAAGAGAAAGAGGGGGAAGAGGGGGAGAGGGAGGAGTAAGAGGCAAGAGAGAGGAGGAGAGAGAGGCGAGACAGGGGGAGAGAGAGAGGAGAGAGAGACGGGAAGAGAGAGAGGGGGAGAGACGGGAAGAGAGAGAGAGGAGAGAGAGACGGGAAGAGAGAGAGGGGGAGAGAGAGAGAAGTAAGAGGAAGAGAGGGGAAGGAGAGAGATGGGGAGGAGGGAGAGAGAGGCGAGAGAGGGGGAGAGAGATAGAGGAGAGAGAGAGGGGGAGAGAGAGGAGAGAGAGACGGGAAGAGAGAGGGGAGAGAGAGGAGTAAGAGGCAAGAGAGAGGGGGAGAAGAGAGGAAAGAGATGAGAGACGAGAAAGAGAGAGGGGAGAGAGAGGAGTAAGAGGGAAGAGAGAGGAGTAAGGCAAGAGAGGGAAGGGGAGAAGAGAGGGAAAGAGAGGAGAGACGAGAAAAGAGAGAGGGGGAGAGAGAGGAGTAAGAGGCAAGAGAGAGGGGGAGAAGAGAGGGAAAGAGATGAGAGAGCGAGAAAAAGAGAGAGGGGAGAGAGAGAAGTAAGAGGGAGAGAGAGGGGGAAGGAGAGAGAGGGGGGGGAGGGAGAGGAAGAGAGAAGAGGAGGGGAGAGAGAGGAGTAAGAGGCAAGAGAGAGGGGGAGGAGAGAGAGGGGGAAAGAGAGAGACAGGAAGAGAAGGGGGAGGAGGGAGAGAGAGGCGAGAGGGGAGAGAGAGGAGAGAGAAGGGGGGGAGAGAGAGAGAGAGAGAGACGGGAAGAGAGAGGGGTAGAGAGAGGGTAAGGCAAGAGAGGGAAGGGGGAAGAGAGGGAAAGAGGAGAGACGAAAAGAGAGGGGGAGAGATGAGTAAGAGGGAAAGAGAGAGGGGGAAGGAGAGAGAGGGGGGGGAGTGAGAGAGAGGGGGAGGAGGGAGAGAGAGACAGAGAGGGGAGATAGAGGAGTAAGAGGCAAGAGAGGGGGAAGGGGGAAGAGAGGGGAGAGAGAGACGGGAAAAGAGAGAGGGGGAGGAGAGGCCAGAGAGGGGGAGAGAGAGACGCGAAGAGAGGGGGGAAGGGAGAAGAGTGAGGCGAGAGAGGGGGAAGGGGGAGAGAGGGGGAAAGAGAGGAGAGAGACGGGAAAGAGAGAGGGAGGAGAGGCGAGAGAGGGGAGAGAGAGACGGAGAGAGAGGGGCAGGGAGAGAAGAGTGAGGTGAGAGAGGGGGAAGGGGAGAAAGAGAGAGGGGAGAGGAGGAAAGGGGATGGAAGCGAGGGCGGAGACCGGCCCTGGCATAAACGCGGGCGTTCCCCATGGACGAGGCACCTGAACCTGACCCTCTGCCTCTCCCCCCTCTCCCCAGGTTCTGGGACAAGGACTACCCGACAGCTACTTTGACTATGACCTGGAGGCCTTCAAGAACTGCGTGTACCCTGCGAGCGGGGAGCGTGGGGCAACGCCGTGTGCGGCAAACCCCACTACTGGATCTGCAAGAGC
>JAWMAR010005651.1:2500-24738 GCA_036785375.1 Leucoraja ocellata
TAATATTATCAATATTTGTATTGTGAATTACACTATATATATAAGATAATATTATCAATATTTTAATGGAGAATTAGACTATATTTTAAGCCAATATTATCAATATTTGTATTGTGAAATAGACTATATTATACAAGCTAATATTATCAATATTTTGTATTGTGAATTAGGCTATATATATATGCTAATATTATCAATATTTGTATTGTGAAATAGACTATATTATTACAAGCTAATATTATCAATATTTGTATTGTTAATTAGACTATATATATAAGCTAATATTATCACATATTTGTATTGTGAATTAGGCTATATTATATAAGCTAATATTATCAATATTTTAATGGAGAATTAGACTATATTTTAAGCCAATATTATCAATATTTGTATTTTGATCTGGGCTATATTATATGCCAATATTATCAATACTTTTATGGAGAATTAGACTATATAAACAAGCTAATATTATCAATATTTGTATTATGAATTAGACTATATTATATGTTAATATTATCAATATTTGTATTGTTATCTAGGCTATATTATCTGTCAATATTATCAATACTTTTATGGAGAATTAGACTATATATACAAGCTAATATTATCAATATTTGTATTGTGAATTAGACTATATATATAACCTAATATTATCAATATTTTAATGGAGAATTAGACTATATTTTAAGCCAATATTATCAATATTTGTATTGTGAATTAGGCTATATTATATAAGATAATATTGTCAATATTTTGAATGGAGAGTTAGACTATATTTTAAGCCAATATTATCAATATTTGTATTGTGATCTAAGCTATATTATATCAAATATTATCAATAGATTTATGGGGAACTAGGCTATATATACAAGCTAATATTATCAATATTTGCGTTGTGAATTATACTATATATACAAGCTAATATTATCAATATTGTGAATGGAGAATTAGACTATATTTTAAGCCAATATTATCAATATTTGTATTGTGATCTAAGCTATATTATATCAAATATTATCAATAGATTTATGGGGAACTAGACTATATATATAAGCTAATATTATCAATATTTTAATGGCACACTAGGCTATATTATCTGTTAATATTATCAATATTTATGTTGTGAACTGGACTATATATACAAGCTAATATGATCAATATTTGTGTTGTGAACCAGCCTATATTATATCTAATATTATCAATAGATTTACTTATTTGTAAAACGTAGATAACAGGAACTTATATTGATCAAATATACTTCTTTCAAAATGAAATTCATATATATATGAATTGATATATATATAATATTTTATATATATCAGCATTTAAAAATAAATAGATAAGAGTTACATTATCTGATGTAGATATGGAATATAAATCAACTGGGTTATATATATATATAAGCTAATATTATCAATGTAATGGTGAACTGGGCTATATATATATATATAAGCTAATATGATCAATATTTTAATGGAGAATTAGACTATATTTTAAGCCAATATTATCAATATTTGTATTGTGATCTGGGCTATATTATATAAGCTAATATTATCAATATTTGTATTGTTAATTAGACTATATATACAAGATAATATTATCAATATTTTGAATGGAGAATTAGACTATATTGTAAGCCAATATTATCAATATTTATATTGTGATCTGGGCGATATTATATCAAATATTATCAATAGATTTATGGGGAACTAGACTATATATACAAGCTAATATTATCAATAGATTTATGGGGAACTAGACTATATATACAAGCTAATATTATCAATAGATTTATGGGGAACTAGACTATATATACAAGCTAATATTATCAATAGATTTATGGCACAAGGCTATATTATCTGTTAATATTATCAATATTTGTATTGTGAATTACACTATATATACAAGCCAATATTATCAATATTTGTATTGTGAATTAGACTATATATACAAGCCAATATTATCAATATTAGTATTGTGAATTAGTCTATATATATAAGCCAATATTATCAATATTTGTATTGTGAATTAGTCTATATATACAAGCTAATATTATCAATATTTTAATGGAGAATTAGACTATATTTTAAGCCAATATTATCAATATTTGTATTGTGAATTACACTATATATATAAGCCAATGTTATCAATATTTGTATTGTGAATTACACTATATATACAAGCCAATATTATCAATATTTGTATTGTGAATTAGACTATATTTTAAGCCAATATTATCAATATTTGTATTGTGAACTAGACTATATATACAAGCTAATATTATCAATATTTGTATTGTGAATTAGACTATATATATCTAATATGATCAATATTTGTATTGTGAATTAGACTATATATATGCTAATATTATCAATATTTGTATTGTGAATTAGGCTATATTATATAAGATAATATTATCAATATTGTGAATGGAGAATTAGACTATATTTTAAGCCAATATTATCAATATTTGTATTGTGATCTGGGCTATATTATACAAGCCAATATTATCAATATTTGTATTGTGAATTAGGCTATATTATATAAGCCAATATTATCAATATATTTATGGGGAACTAGACTATATAAGGTTAAGGGGGGACCTGATAGAGGTCTTTAAAATGATGAGAGGGATAGACAGAGTTGACGTGGACAAGCTTTTCCCACTGAGAATAGGGAAGATTCAAACAAGAGGACATGACTTCAGAATTAAGGGACAGAAGTTTAGGGGTAACATGAGGGGGAACTTCTTTACGCAGAGAGTGGTAGCGGTGTGGAATGAGCTCCCAGTGGAAGTGGTGGAGGCAGGTTCGTTGGTATCATTTAAAAATAAATTGGATAGTTATATGAATGAGAAGGGAATGGAGGGTTATGGTATGAGTGCAGGCAGGTGGGACTAAGGGGGAAAAGTTGTTCGGCACGGACTCGTATGGCCGAGATGGCCTGTTTCCGTGCTGTAATTGTTATATGGTTATATGGTTATATTGATAAAATATATTTTTTATCATATGTCTTTTGAAAATTGATATATATTTCAATATAAGATAATGTTAGATACATTTTAAAATGTTGAAATAGGTTAATATATATATATTTTCTAAACCTATAAGCTCCATATGATTTTTTTAAACAAATATCATTTAGTTTTAACATTTTGAAATAAGTTGATAAATAGTTCAGACAGATATTATTTTTTAATACGTTAATATTATCGGAAATAAGTTAATATATCATATCCACATTAATATTATCAACATTTTCTTTTTTGAAAAAGGAAATCTATATATTGATAAAAGATATTATTTATCTAATTTGTATAAAATTCATATATATTTCTGATATATCTGGAGTATTGCGTACAGTTTTGGTCTCCTAATCTGAGGAAGGACATTATTGCCATAGAGGATTTGAGTCTTGGAGCAGGGAGGTTCTACTGCAGTTGTACAGGGTCTTGGTGAGACCACACCTGGAGTATTGTGTACAGTTTTGGTCTCCTAATCTGAGGAAAGACATTCTTGCCATAGAGGGAGTGCAGAGAAGGTTCACCAGACTGATTCCTGGGATGTCAGGACTGTCTTATGAAGAAAGACTGGATAGACTTGGTTTATACTCGCTAGAATTTAGAAGATTGAGGGGGGATCTTATAGAAACTTACAAAATTCTTAAGGGGTTGGACAGGCTAGATGCAGGAAGATTGTTCCCGATGTTGGGGAAGTCCAGGACAAGGGGCCACAGTTTAAGGATAAGGGGGAAATCCTTTAAAACTGAGATGAGAAGAACTTTTTTCACACAGAGAATGGTGAATCTGTGGAATTCTCTGCCACAGAGGGTAGTTGAGGCCAGTTCATTGGCTATATTTAAGAGGGAGTTAGATGTGGCCCTTGTGGCTAAGGGGATCAGGGGGTATGGAGAGAAGGCAGGTACAGGATACTGAGTTGGATGATCAGCCATGATCATATTGAATGGCGAATGGTGCAGGCTCGAAGGGCCGAATGGCCTCTACTCCTGCACCTATTGTCTATGTTTCTATGTTTCTATAATAGCATTAACTTATATAGATATATATATATGAACTTATTTAAAAATATACAATAAAACAAATATTACCTTATAAACTGTATTAATAATATTAGCTTGTATATATAGCCTTAATCACCATTAAAGTATTGATAATATTGGCATGTATAGATAGCCTAATTCACCATTAAAGTATTGATAATATTGGCTTGTATAGATAGCCTAGTTCACCATTAAAATATTGATAATATTGGCTTGTATATATAACCTAAATCACCATAAAAATATTGATAATATTGGCTTGTATATATAGCCTAATTCACCATTAAAGTATTGATAATATTGGCATGTATAGATAGCCTAGTTCACCATTAAAATATTGATAATATTGGCATGTATACATAGCCTAATTCACTATTAAAATATTGATAATATTAGCTTGTATAAATAGCCTATTTCACAATACAAATATTGATAATATTAGCTTGTATATAGCCCAGTTTACCATTAAAATATTGATAATATTGGCTTGTATATATAGCCTAATTCACCATACAAATATTGATAATATTGGCATGTATATATAGCCTAATTCACCATTAAAATATTGATAATATTGGCATGTATAGATAGCCTAATTCACCATTAAAATATTAATAATATTGGCTTGTAGATATAGCCTAATTCACCATTAAAGTATTGATAATATTGGCATGTATATATAGCCTAGTTCACTATTAAAATATTGATCATATTACCTTGTATATATAGACTAGTTCACCATTAAAATATTGATAATATTGGCATGTATAGATAGCCTAGTTCACCATTAAAGTATTGATAATATTGGCTTATATATATAGCCTAGTTCACTATTAAAGTATTGATAATATTGGCTTGTATATATAGACTAGTTCACCATTAAAGTATTGATAATATTGGCTTGTATATATAGACTAGTTCACCATTAAAGTATTGATAATATTGGCATGTATAGATAGCCTAGTTCACCATTAAAGTATTGATAATATTGGCTTGTATATATCGCCTAATTCCCCATTAAAATATTGATAATATTGGCTTGTATATATAGCCTAGTTCACCATTAAAGTATTGATAATATTGGCTTGTATATATAGACTAGTTCACTATTAAAGTATTGATAATATTGGCTTATATATATAGCCTAGTTCACCATTAAAATATTGATCATATTAGCTTGTATATATAGACTAATTCACAATACAAATATTGGTAATGTTACCATTTCACCATATAACAATTACAGCACGGAAACAGGCCACTCGACCCTTCTAGTCCGTGCCGAACACATAATCTCCCCTAGTCCCATCTACCTGCGCTCAGACCATAACCCTCCATTCCCTTCTCATCCATATGCCTATCCAATTTATTTTTAAATGATAAAAACGAACCTGCCTCCACCACTTCCACTGGGAGCTCATTCCACACCGCTACCACTCTCTGAGTAAAGAAGTTCCCCCTCATGTTACCCCTAAACTTCTGTCCCTTAATTCTGAAGTCATGTCCTCTTGTTTGAATCTTCCCTATTCTCAAAGGGAAAAGCTTGTCCACATCAACTCTGTCTATCCCTCTCATCATTTTAAAGACCTCTATCAAGTCCCCCCTTAACCTTCTGCACTCCAGAGAATAAAGACCTAACTTGTATGAATGAGTGAATGCATGAATTAATGAGTGAATGATTGAGTGAATGAATGAATTAGTGAATGTATGAATGAATGAATGAATGAATGAATGCATGAATGAATGAATGAGTGAGTGAATGAGTGAATGAATGAGTAAGTGAGTGATTGAGTGAATGAATGAGTGAGTGAATGAGTGAGTGAATGAGTGAATGATGAGTGAATTAATGCATGTATGAGTGAATAAATGAGTGAATGATTGAATGGATGAATGAATGAATGAATGTATGAGTGAGTGATGAATGAATGAATAAGTGAGTGAATGATGAATGAATGAGTGAATGAGTGAATGATTGAGTGAATGAGTGAATGAGTGAATGAATGAGCGAATGAGTGAATGAATGAGTGAATGATGAGTGAATGATGAGTGAATGAATGAATGAATGAATGAATGAATGAATGAATGAATGCATGAATGAATGAATGAGTGAGTGAATGAGTGAATGAATGAGTAAGTGAGTGATTGAGTGAATGAATGAGTGAGTGAATGAGTGAGTGAATGAGTGAATGATGAGTGAATGAAAGAATGAATGAATGAATGAATGAAAGAATGGATGAGTGAATGAGTGAATGAGTGAATGGATGAATGAATTGAATGAATTAATGAATGAATGATGAGTGAATGATGAGTGAATGAATGAATGAGTGAATGATGAATGAATGAGTGAATGAGTGATGAGTGAATGAGTGAATGATTGAGTGAATGAATGAGTGAATGAATGAATGAATGAATGAATGAATGAATGAATGAATGAATGAATGAACGGGCCAACTCATCATTCACCAGCCACGGCCGAGTCAGTCAACGAATTGCCGTCAGGAGAATGTGTCCGGTATTTTGACCTTATTTGTCCCTTATTTGGGAGCTGGAAAGCCGACGGCTCTGGGCTGCAGAGTGAGGGTGGGAGTGGGCTGTACGTTCAGGGGAGGAGAGGTCAGAGTGAGTCGGGGGAGTGGACAAGTTGGGGCGGTTCAAGTCCTGCCGGCAATCGCAAACGAAAAATTATCATCTCAACTTATTTCGATATAAAGTATATTTTTAATATTTCAATATTTGAAAATATCGATATCGACCTCCAACAATATAAAATATATTTCTTACTTAAAAATTAAAAATAACTTATATCGATATAAAGTATATATTTAATATTACAAAATAAAAAATATCGATATCGACCTCTAACTATATAAAATATATTTCTTAAATATATAAAATATACTTTCTATATTAAAATATACTTTATATATATATATATCTTGCCGAGTTCACAACGGAAATATTGATAATATTAGCTTATATATACAGCCTAGCTCACCTTAAACATACTGATAATATTAACATATATATTATTAATATATAAAGTATATTTTTATATATTTAAGAAATATATTTTATATCGTTAGTCGATATCGATATTTATATATATATAAAGTATATATTTAATATATAAAGTATTTATATATATATAAAGTATATTTTTAATATTTCAAAATAAAAAAATATCGATATTAACCTCTAACAATATAAAATATGTTAAAAAATATATTTACTAGCTAATATTATCAATAATTTTATTGTGAACTAGGCTATATATACTAGCTAATATTATCAATATTTCTGTTGTGAACCAGGCTATATATACAAGCCAATATTATCAATATTTTTATGGTGAACTAGGCTATATATACTAGCTAATATTATCAATAATTTTATTGTGAACTAGGCTATATATACAAGCTAATATTATCAATATTTCTGTTTTGAACTAGTATATATATACAAGCCAATATTATCAATATTTGTATTCTGAACTAGGCTATATATATAAGCCAATATTATCAATATTTGTGCTGTGAACTAGGCTATATATACAAGCTAATATTATCAATATTTTTATGATGAACTAGGCTATATATACAAGCTAATATTATCAATATTTCTGTTGTGAACCAGGTTATATTATATCTAATATTATCAATAGATTTAGTTATTTGTAAAACTTAAATAACACAAACTTATATTGATAAAATATACTTTCTTCTTTCAAAATAAAAAATATGAATTCATATATATATCTTATATTATACTTATATATATATGAACTTATTAAATAATGGTAACATTTTATATATCCATATATATATATAGATATATAAAGTATAAATTTTTATGGTGAGCTAGTATATATATACAAGCTAATATTATCAATACTTTTATGGTGAACTAGGCTATATATACAACCTAATATTATCAATATTTCTGTTGTGAACTAGGCTATATTATATCTAATATTATCAATATTTTTATGGTGAACTAGGCTATATACACAAGCCAATATTATCAATATTTCTGTTGTGAACTAGGCTATATTATATCTAATATTATCAATAGATTTAGTTATTTGTAAAACTTAAATAACACAAACTTATATTGATAAAACATATTTTCTTCTTTCAAAATGCAAACTATGAATTCACATATATATCTTATATTTTATTTATTTATCTGAACTTATTTAAAAATAAAAATAATGGTAACATTTTATAGATCCATATATATATAGATATATAAAGTATATTTTTAATATTTCAAAATAAAAAAATATCGATATTAACCTGTAACGATATAAAATATATTTCTTATTTAAAAATACTAAATAACTTATTTCAATATAAAGTGTATTTTTAAAATTTCAAAATAAAAGGTGACAGGACCCAACGGGTCCCCTTGGTGAGGGAAAATATGTTTCTTATTGAAAAATACAAATAATGGTGCAATTATATGAGCGATCATATATATATATATATCTACCGACCCTATATATATATGTCTCCCTCCCTCGGATGGTCACGTCACACATCTGCGCACATCTGCACTTCAGTCTGTTTGGACTATTTTGCTGGTGGAATGTTCTTTGTACAATCCATGTTAAGTCAAAGTCAACGTAGCCTTTATTGTCATTCACACCTTGCGGTCTGGACTAAATGGCGTTGCCTTACAGTCCTACATAGAGTGAAAAATGACAAGAACACACAATAAACACAATTTCAAATTCCACCACAATGAGTTGAATACTCCTCACTGTGATGGAAGGCCAAAGTCTTAGTCTTTGTCTTTTCCCTTCTTATACTCCCTCTGGGGATATCTAAATCTAAATCTAAATGTTATTAGTTATTTAAGTTATGATGTCGGATGGAAGCTACGAATCAAATCTCTTTGTGCTTACTGTTCAATGACAATAAAATATATTATTATTATTTTTATATATATATAAAGTATATTTTTAATATTTCAAAAGAAAAAAAATATCGATATTAACCTCTAACGATTGTGTTAAAATTTTTATGGTGAGCTAGTATATATATACAAGCTAATATTATCAATATTTTTATGATGAACTAGGCTATATATACAAGCCAATATTATCAATATTTGTATTATGAACTAGGCTATATATACAAGCCAATAGAAACATAGAAACATAGAAACACAGACAATAGGTGCAGGAGTAGAGGCCATTTGGCCCTTCGAGCCTGCACCATTCGCCATTCAATATGATCATGGCTGATCATTCAACTCAGTATCCCGTACCTGCCTTCTCTCCATACCCCCTGATCCCCTTAGCCACAAGGGCCACATCTAACTCCCTCTTAAATATAGCCAATGAACTGTGTGGCCTCAACTACCCTCTGTGGCAGAGAGTTCCAGAGATTCACCACTCTCTGTGTGAAAAAAGTTCTTCTCATCTCGGTTTTAAAGGATTTCCCCCTTATCCTTAAGCTGTGACCCCTTGTCCTGGACTTCCCCAACATCGGGAACAATCTTCCTGCATCTAGCCTGTCCAACCCCTTAAGAATTTTGTAAGTTTCTATAAGATCCCCTCTCAATCTTCTAAATTGTAGAGAGTATAAACCAAGTCTATCCAGTCTTTCTTCATAAGACAGTCCTGACATCCCAGGAATCAGTCTGGTGAACCGTCTCTGCACTCCCTCTATGGCAATAATGTCTTTCCTCAGATTTGGAGACCAAAACTGTACGCAATACTCCAGGTGTGGTCTCACCAAGACCCTGTACAACTGCAGTAGAACCTCCCTGCTCCTAGACTCAAACCCTTTCGCAATGAAAGCTAACATACTATAATATTATCAATATTTGTATTGTGAACCAGGCTATATATACAAGCTAATATCATCAATATTTGTGCTGTGAACGGCTATATTATATCTAATATTATCAATAGATTTAGTTATTTGTAAAACTTAAATAACACAAACTTATATTGATAAAATATATTTTCTTCTTTCAAAATGCAAAATATGAATTCACATATATATCTTATATTTTATTTATCTATCTGAACTTATTTAAAAATAAAAATAATGGTAACATTTTATATATCCATATATATATAGATATATAAAGTATATTTTTAATATTTCAAAATAAAAAAATATCGATATTAACCTGTAACGATATAAAATATATTTCTTATTTAATAATACTAAATAACTTATTTCGATATAAAGTATATTTTTAAAATTTCAAAATAAAAGGTGACAGGACCCAACGGGTCCCCTTGGTGAGGGAAAATATGTTTCTTATATAAAATACAAATAATGGTGCAATTATATGAGCGATCATATATATATATATATCTACCGGCCCTGCTGAGTGCCACTTGGTTAATATCGATATTAACCTCTAACGATTATGTTAAAATTTTTATGGTAAGCTAGTATATATATATACGCCAATATTATCAATATTTTTATGATGAACTAGGCTATATATACAAGCCAATATTATCAATATTTTTATGATGAACTCGGCTATATATACTAGCTAATATTATCAATAATTTTATGATGAACTAGGCTATATATACAAGCCAATATTATCAATATTTGTGTTGTGAACTAGGCTATATACACAAGCTAATATCATCAATATTTTTATGATGAACTCGGCTATATATACTAGCTAATATTATCAATATTTTTATTGTGAACTAGGCTATATATACAAGCCAATATTATCAATATTTTTATAGTGAACTAGGCTATATATACAAGCCAATATTATCAATATTTTTATGATGAACCAGGCTATATATACTAGCTAATATTATCAATATTTCTGTTTTGAACCAGGCTATATATACTAGCTAATATTATCAATATTTTTATGGTGAACTAGGCTATATATATAAGCCAATATTATCAATAATTTTATGGTGAACTAGGCTATATATACAAGCTAATATTATCAATATTTGTGCTGTGAACTCGGCTATATATACTAGCTAATATTATCAATAATTTTATGATGAACTAGGCTATATATACAAGCCAATATTATCAATACTTTTATGGTGAGCTAGTATATATATACAAGCCAATATTATCAATATTTTTATGGTGAACTAGGCTATATATACAAGCTAATATTATCAATATTTGTGCTGTGAACCAGGCTATATATACTAGCTAATATTATCAATATATTAGCAATATATTGGTACCAAGGTCTAAGCGGGAGCTCAGAGGGGATAGAGCCTTTTCTGTTGCTGCCCCGGCACTCTGCAACACCTTGCCGCTGCAGATCAGACAGGCCCCTTCACTGTCCATCTTCAAATCCTCCCTAAAAACTCACGTTTATTCACTGGCTTTCGACACTGGCTTTCGACACTGTTCCTGTTTTAGTGCTTTCAATGTCTTTTAATTTTTACTGTTTTTATAGTCCTGTCGTCTTAATGGTTTTAGTAGTTTGTAATAACTTTTTGTTGACTTCCCATGTACAGCACTTTGTGGTAACTGATGTTGTCTAAAAGCGCTTTATAAATAAAGTTATTATTATTATTATTATTATATTATTTCTGTTTTGAACTAGGCTATATATACAAGCGAATATTATCAATATTTGTATTGTGAACTAGGCTATATATACTAGCTAATATTATCAATATTTTTATTGTGAACTAGGCTATATATACAAGCGAACATTATCAATATTCTTATTGTGAACTAGGCTATATATACTAGCTAATATTATCAATAATTTTATTGTGAACTAGGCTATATATACTAGCTAATATTATCAATATTTTTATTGTGAACTAGGCTATATATACAAGCGAACATTATCAATATTCTTATTGTGAACTAGGCTATATATACTAGCTAATATTATCAATATTTTTATTGTGAACTAGGCTATATATACAAGCTAATATTATCAATAATTTTATGATGAACTCGGCTATATATACTAGCTAATATTATCAATATTTTTATTGTGAACTAGGCTATATATACTAGCTAATATTATCAATATTTTATTGTGAACTAGGCTATATATACAAGCTAATATTATCAATATTTCTGTTTTGAACCAGGCTATATATACAAGCCAATATTATCAATATTTTTATGGTGAACTAGGCTATATATACAAGCTAATATTATCAATATTTCTGTTTTGAACCAGGCTATATATACAAGCCAATATTATCAATATTTTTATGGTGAACTAGGCTATATTATATGCCAATATTATCAATAATTTTATGGTGAACTCGGCTATATATACTAGCTAATATTATCAATACTTTTATTGTGAACTAGGCTATATATACAAGCTAATATCATCAATATTTTTATGATGAAATCGGCTATATATACAAGCTAATATTATCAATATTTTTATGGTGAACTAGGCTATATATACAAGCTAATATTATCAATATTTTTATGGTGAACTAGGCTATATATACAAGCTAATATTATCAATAATTTTATTGTGAACTGGGCTATATATACAAGCTAATATTATCAATATTTCTGTTTTGAACCAGGCTATATATACAAGCCAATATTATCAATATTTTTATGGTGAACTAGGCTATATTATATGCCAATATTATCAATAATTTTATGGTGAACTCGGCTATATACACTAGCCAATATTATCAATATTTGTATTGTGAACCAGGCTATATATACAAGCTAATATTATCAATATTTGTATTGTGAACTAGGCTATATATACAAGCTAATATTATCAATATTTGTATTGTGAACCAGGTTATATTATATCTAATATTATCAATAGATTTAGTTATTTGTAAAACTTAAATAACACAAACTTATATTGATAAAATATGTTTTCTTCTTTCAAAATGCAAACTATGAATTCACATATATATCTTATGTTTTATTTATTTATCTGAACTTATTTAAAAATAAAAATAAGGGTAACATTTTATATATCCATATATATATAGATATATAAAGTATATTTTTAATATTTCAAAATAAAAAAATATCGATATTAACCTGTAACGATATAAAATATATTTCTTATTTAAAAATACTAAATAACTTGTTTCAATATAAAGTATATTTTTTAAATTTCAAAATAAAAGGTGACAGGACCCAACGGGTCCCCTTGGTGAGGGAAAATATGTTTCTTATTGAAAAATACAAATAATGGTACAATTATATGAGCGATCATATATATATATATATATATATCTACCGGCCCTGCTGAGAGCCACTTGGTTAATATCGATATTAACCTCTAACGATTATGTTAAAATTGTTATGGTGAGCCATAATATATATAATAATATATATACAAGCCAATATTATCAATATTTTTATGGTGAACTAGGCTATATATACAAGCCAATATTATCAATACTTTTATGGTGAACTAGGCTATATATACAAGCCAATATTATCAATATTTCTGTTGTGAACTAGGCTATATTATACAAGCCAATATTATCAATATTTTTATGATGAACCTGGCTATATATACAAGCCAATATTATCAATATTTTTATGATGATCCTGGCTATATATACCATATAACAAATAACCATATAACAATTACAGCACGGAAACAGGCCATCTCGGCCCTACAAGTCCGTGCCGAACAACTTTTTTCCCTTAGTCCCACCTGCCTGCACTCATACCATAACCCTCCATTCCCTTCTCATCCATATGCCTATCCAATTTATTTTTAAATGATACCAACGAACCTGCCTCCACCACTTCCACTGGAAGCTCATATAATATTATCAATACTTTTATGGTGAACTAGGCTGTATATATAAGCTAATATTATCAATATTTGTATTGTGAACCAGGCTATATATACAAGCTAATATCATCAATATTTGTGCTGTGAACGGCTATATTATATCTAATATTATCAATAGATTTAGTTATTTGTAAAATAAATAACACAAACATATTGATAAAATATATTTTCTTCTTTCAAAATGCAAACTATGAATTCACATATATATCTTATATTTTATTTATTTATCTGAACTTATTTAAAAATAAAAATAATGGTAACATTTTATATATCCATATATATATAGATATATAAAGTATATTTTTAATATTTCAAAATAAAAAAATATCGATATTAACCTGTAACGATATAAAATATATTTCTTATTTAAAAATACTAAATAACTTATTTCGATATAAAGTATATTTTTAAAATTTCAAAATAAAAGGTGACAGGACCCAACGGGTCCCCTTGGTGAGGGAAAATATGTTTCTTATTGAAAAATACAAATAATGGTGCAATTATATGAGCGATCATATATATATATATATCTACCGGCCCTGCTGAGAGCCACTTGGTTAATATCGATATTAACCTCTAACGATTACGTTAAAAATTTTATGGTAAGCTAGTATATATATATACGCCAATATTATCAATACTTTTATGGTGAACTAGGCTATATATACAAGCCAATATTATCAATATTTCTGTTGTGAACTAGGCTATATTATATAAGCCAATATTATCAATACTTTTATGGTGAGCTAGGCTATATATACAAGCTAATATTATCAATATTTTTATGATGAACCTGGCTATATATACCATATAACAAATAACCATATAACAATTACAGCACGGAAACAGGCCATCTCGGCCCTACAAGTCCGTGCCGAACAAATTTTTTTTCCCCTTAGTCCCACCTGCCTGCACTCATACCATAACCCTCCATTCCCTTCTCATCCATATGCCTATCCAATTTATTTTTAAATGATACCAACGAACCTGCCTCCACCACTTCCACTGGAAGCTCATATAATATTATCAATACTTTTATGGTGAACTAGGCTGTATATATAAGCTAATATTATCAATATTTGTATTGTGAACTAGGCTATATATACAAGCTAATATTATCAATATTTCTGTTGTGAACTAGACTATATTGTATCTAATATTATCAATAGATTTAGTTATTTGTAAAACTTAAATAACACAAACTTATATTGATAAAATATATTTTCTTCTTTCAAAATGCAAACTATGAATTCACATATATATCTTATATTTTATTTATATATCTGAACTTATTTAAAAATAAAAATAATGGTAACATTTTATATATCCATATATATATATATATAGATATATAAAGTATATTTTTAATATTTGGAAAGAAAAAAATATCGATATCGACCTATAACAACGTGAAATATGTTTCTTATTTAATAATTATAAATAACTTCTTTCGATATAAAGTAGATTTTTAATATTACAAAAGAAAAAAAATATCAAATAAATATATATAAAGTATATTTTTTAAGTTTCAAATTTAAAAATGTCGATATTAACCTATAACGATATGAAATATGTTTCTTATTTAAAAATTAAAATAACTTATTTTAATATAAAGTTTCAATAAAACATCAATATTAACCTAACTTCTTGTTCTTGCGTGTGGCGTGTGGCGTGTGGCGTGTGGCGTGTGGCGTGTTGCGTGTGGCGTGTGGCATGTGACGTGTGCAGCCTAAAGTTGTCGGACAACTATTTGATCTTCCGTTTGTGCACAGTACCATTATATATATCTGGAATCTCATATAGACAGGGTGGTAAAGAAAGCTTTTGGTATGCTAGCCTTTATAAATCAGAGCATTGAGTATAGAAGCTGGGATGTAATGTTAAAATTGTACAAGGCATTGGTGAGGCCAAATCTGGAGTATGGGGTACAATTTTGGTCGCCTAATTATAGGAAGGATGTCAACAAAATAGAGAGAGTACAGAGGAGATTTACTAGAATGTTGCCTGGGTTTCAACAACTAAGTTACAGAGATAGGTTGAATAAGTTAGGTCTTTATTCTCTGTAGCGCAGAAGGTTAAGGGGGGACCTGATAGAGGTCTTTAAAATGATGAGAGGGATAGACAGAGTTGATGTGGACAAGCTTTTCCCTTTGAGAATAGGGAAGATTCAAACAAGAGGACATGACTTCAGAATTAAGGGACAGAAGTTTAGGGGGAATATGAGGGGGAACTTCTTTACTCAGAGAGTGGTAGCGGTGTGGAATGAGCTTCCAGTGGAAGTGGTGGAGGCAGGTTCATTGGTATCATTTAAAAATAAATTGGATAGGCATATGGATGAGAAGGGAATGGAGGGTTATGGTATGAGTGCAGGCAGGTGGGACTAAGGGAAAATAGTTGTGCGGCACGGACTTGTAGGGCCGAATGGCCTGTTTCCGTGCTGTAATTGTTATATGGTTATATGGTTATATCTATATATATAGAAAGCATATATATAAATAAAATATATATAGAAAGTATATTATTAATATTTCAAAATAAAAAAATATCGATATTGACCTCTAACGATATCAAATATATTTAAAAAAATTAAAATACTGGTAACATTTTATATATATATATTTATATAAAGTATATTTTTAATATTTCAAAATTTAAAAAAATATCGATATTAGCCTCTAACGATATAAAATATATTTCTTATTTAAAAATACACAATAACTTATTTCGATATAAAGTTTATTTTCAGTATCTCAAAATAAAAGGTGACAGGACCCAACGGGTCCCCATGGTGAGGGAAAATACGTTTCCTATTTAAAAATACAAATAATGCTACAATTATATATATATATACTAGAGCAAGTGCGGACCCGTTGGGTGTGATCCCCCAACCCAATATTCCACCATGTACCCGTCTCCTCCAACAGAACTGAAGCCGTTCCCAAATGTAAGATTCCAGCACTCCCCTGCCTCCCTCAGCAGTGAATCCAATTGTACCTCCCCTGCCTGCTGCAGCAGTTCCAATTGCAAGACCAATTGGCCCTCCCCCTCCTGTTGAAGCACTTGCTGTGATATCCCATTGAGGTGAAAAGCTCAGAGTGTTCCTGTGTTGCAACTTTGTTTTGAAGTGTGTTGGAAGCTGATAGGAAGGAGCAGCCGTCAACGAATCAAAAGGCAGAAAGGCAGCCGGACGGCAGCCGGTCGGATGGCACGAGAGTTTTATATATTAATAGATAGATAGATAGATAGATAGATAGATAGATAGATAGATAGATAGATAGATAGATAGATAGATAGATAGATAGATAGATAGATAGATAGATAGATAGATAGATAGATAGATATAGAAAGTATATATATAAATAAAATATATATATCAAGTATATTTTTAATATTACAAAATAAAATATATCGATATTGACCTCTAACGATATAAACTAAATTTCTTGTTTCAAAATTTAAAATAATGAGAGCAACTTATTTCAATATAAAGTATATATTTAATAATTAAAATTAAAAAATGTCGATATTAACCTATAACAATATAAAATATATTTATTTTTTTTAAATACTAAATAACTTATTTCGATATAAAGTTTATTTTTAATATTTCAAAAGAAAAAAATATCGATATTAACCGCTAACAATATAAAATATGTTTCTTATTTAAAAAATGAAACTGATGGTAACATTTTATATATATATTTATATCAAGAATATTTTTAATATTTCAAAAACAAAAAAATATCGGTATTAAACTATAATATATAATATCTAGGCTGCGGAGTGAGGGTGGGAGCTGGCTGTACGTTCAGGGGAGGAGAGGTTAGAATGAGTCGGAGGAGTGGACAAGTTGGGGCGGTTCATGTCCTGCCGGCAATTGCCGGCAATCGCAAACGGAAAATAATGATCGAAACTTATTTCGATATAAAGTATATTTTTAATATTTCAAAAGAAAAAAATATCGATATTAACCTGTAATATAAAATATATTTATTTAAAAATATAAGTAACTTATTTCGATATAAGTATATTTTTAATATTTCAAATTTTAAAATATCGATATGGACCTCTAACAATATGAAATATATTTCTTATTTAAATTAACTTATTTCGATATAAGTATATTTTTAATATTTCAAATTAAAAAATATCGATATCGTCCTCTAACAATATGAAATATATTTCTTATTTAAAATAACTTATTTCGATATAAAGTATATTTTTAAATTTCAAAATAAAAGGTGACAGGACCCTACTGGTCCCCTTGGTGAGGGAAAATATGTTTTTAATATTTCAAATTGTACAAGCCCACAGCCGCTCCATTCTCTCAGCATATGACAGTCCCGCCATCCCGGGAATTAACCTGGTGAACCTACGCTGGGCTCCCTCAATAGCAAGAATGTCCTTCCTCAAATTAGGGGACCAAAACTGTACGCAATACTCCAGGTGTGGTCTCACCAGGGCCCTGTACAACTGCAGAAGGACCTCTTTGCTCCTAGACTCAACTCCTCTTGTTATGAAAGCCAACTTTCTTCACTGCCTGCTGAACCTGCATGCTTACTTTCATAGACTGATGAACAAGGACCCCCAGATCCCGCTGTAACCTCCTTCAGACCCATTACAGCTTTTATACTTTAATCACCCACATATGAGGAAAATTATGATCAACAAGAAACATATTTCATATCGTTAGACGTTAATATCGATAATTTTTAATTTTGAAATATTAAAAATATACTTTATACATATATATATAATTTGGAGACCAAAACTGCACAGGTGACATTTGGGGTCCAGACGCTTCTACAGACCGATGATGTCTGATTGCTGCAGGGAGGTTACTGTTTTTGGAAACAGTTTTTCCCCTCGTAGACTGTTTGTCGAGCAAGCCAGCTTTTTTTCCTGCGTTTGTCGGTTTCCCAACTAAATTTTTAAGGAACTGCAGATGCTGTTTGATGCAGAAAAGGACACAGAGTGCTGGAGTAACTCAGCGGGTCAGGCAGCATCTCTATGGAGAAGGAAGTATAATTGCAGTATAATGTGGATAAATGTGAGGTTATCCATTTTGGTGGCAAAAACGGGAAAGCAGACTATTATCTAAATGGTGGCCGATTGGGAAAGGGGGAGATGCAGCGAGACCTGGGTGTCATGGTACACCAGTCATTGAAGGTAGGCATGCAGGTGCAGCAGGCAGTAAAGAAAGCGAATGGTATGTTAGCATTCATTGCAAAAGGATTTGAGTCTAGGAGCAGGGAGGTTCTACTGCAGTTGTACAGGGTCTTGGTGAGACCACACCTGGAGTATTGCGTACAGTTTTGGTCTCCAAATCTGAGGAAAGACATTATTGCCATAGAGGATTTGAGTCTAGGAGCAGGGAGGTTCTACTGCAGTTGTACAGGGTCTTGGTGAGACCACACCTGGAGTATTGCGTGCAGTTTTGGCCTGTTGGCCTTCATAACAAGAGGAGTTGAGTATAGGAGCAAAGAGGACCTTCTGCAGTTGTACAGGGTCTTGGTGAGACCACACCTGGAGTATTGCGTACAGTTTTGGTCCCCTAATCTGAGGAAAGACATTCTTGCCATAGAGGGAGTACAGAGAAGGTTCACCAGACTGATTCCTGGGATGTCAGGACTGTCTTATGAAGAAAGACTGGATAGACTTGGTTTATACTCTCTAGATTTTAGGAGATTGAGGGGGGATCTTATAGAAACTTACAAATTTTTTAAGGGGTTGGACAGGCTAGATGCAGGAAGATTGTTCCCGATGTTGGGGAAGTCCAGGACAAGGGGTCACAGTTTAAGGATAAGGGGGAAATCCTTTAAAACCGAGATGAGAAGAACTTTTTTCACACAGAGAGTGGTGAATCTGTGGAACTCTCTGCCACGGAGGGTAGTCGAGGCCACACAGTTCATTGGCTATATTTAAGAGGGAGTTAGATGTGGCCCTTGTGGCTAAGGGGATCAGGGGGCATGGAGAGAAGGCAGGTACGGGATACTGAGTTGGATGATCAGCCGTGATCATATTGAATGGCGAATGGTGCAGGCTCGAAGGGCCGAATGGCCTCTACTCCTGCACCTATTGTCTATGTTTCTATGTTTCTATGTTAATCACCCACATATGACAAAAATTATGATCAATAAGAAACATATTTCATATCGTTAGACGTTAATATCGATATTTTTTATTTTGAAATATTAAAAATATACTTTATACATATATATATGATTTGGAGACCAAAACTGCACAGGTGACGTTTGGGGTCCAGACGCTTCTACAGACCGATGATGTCTGATTGCTGCAGGGAGGTTACAGTTTTTGGAAACAGTTTTTCCCCTCGTAGACTGTTTGTCGAGCGTGGCAGCTTTTTTTCCTGCGTTTGTCGGTTTCTCAAATATATTTTTAAGGAACTGCAGATGCTGGTTAATGTAGAAAAGGACACAGAGTGCCGGAGTAACTCAGCGGGTCAGGCAGCATCTCTGTGAGAAGGAAGTATAATTGCAGTATAATGTGGATAAATGTGAGGTTATCCATTTTGGTGGCAAAACGGGAAAGCAGACTATTATCTAAATGGTGGCCGATTGGGAAAGGGGGAGATGCAGCGAGACCTGGGTGTCATGGTACACCAGTCATTGAAGGTAGGCATGCAGGTGCAGCAGGCAGTGAAGAAAGCCAATGGTATGTTGGCTTCATAGCAAAAGGATTTGAGTCTAGGAGCAGGGAGGTTCTACTGCAGTTGTACAGGAGGGTCTTGGTGAGACCACACCTGGAGTATTGCGTACAGTTTTGGTCTCCAAATCTGAGGAAAGACATTATTGCCATAGAGGGAGTGCAGAGAAGGTTCATCAGACTGATTCCTGGGATGGCAGGACTTTCACATGAAGAAAGACTGGATAGACTCGGCTTGTACTCGCTAGAATTTAGGAGATTGAGAGGGGATCTTATAGAAACTTACAAAATTCTTAAGGGGTTGGACAGGCTAGATGCAGGAAGATTGTTCCCGATGTTGGGGAAGTCCAGGACAAGGGGTCACAGTTTAAGGATAAGGGGGAAATCCTTTAAAACCGAGATGATAAGAACCTTTTTCACACAGAGAGTGGTGAATCTGTGGAACTCTCTGCCACAGAGGGTAGTCGAGGCCACACAGTTCATTGGCTATATTTAAGAGGGAGTTAGATGTGGCCCTTGTGGCTAGGGGATCAGGGGGCATGGAGAGAAGGCAGGTACGGGATACTGAGTTGGATGATCAGCCATGATCATATTGAATGGCGAATGGTGCAGGCTCGAAGGGCCGAATGGCCTCTACTCCTGCACCTATTGTCTATGTTTCTATGTTCCAAGTTAATCACCCACATATGACAAAAATTATGATCAATAAGAAAACATATTTTATATCGTTAGACGTTAATATCGATATTTTTTTATTTTGAAATATTAAAATATACTTTATACATATATATATAATTTGGAGACCAAAACTGCACAGGTGACGTTTGGGGTCCAGACGCTTCTACAGATCGATGATGTCTGATTACTGCGGGGGAGGTTTACCGTTTTTTGGAAAACAGTTTTTCCCCCTCGTAGATTGTCGAGCGTGGCAGCTTTTTTCCCTACTTTCTCAACTCAATTTTTAAGGAACTGCAGATGCTGGTTGATGGACAAAAGGATGCAAAGTGCCGGAGTAACTCAGCGGGTTGGGCAGGGAGCATCTCAGTGGAGAAGGAAGTATAATTGCAGTATAATGTGGATAAATGTGAGATTATCCATTTTGGTGGCAAAAACAGGAAAGCAGACTATTATCTAAACGGTGGCCGATTGGGAAAGGGGGAGATGCAGCGAGACCTGGGTGTCATGGTACATTTTTTAATCAGAAAGAAAATGGTTATAACATTTTCGAATTATTTTGCCTAAATTAGGCCATTTGGAAAAATGGGCTGAAAGATGGCAGATGGAGTTTAATGCTGATAAATGTGAGGTGCTACACCTTGGCAGGACAAACCAAAATAGGACGTACATGGTAAATGGTAGGGAATTGAAGAATACAGTTGAACAGAGGGATCTGTGTATAACCGTGCATAGTTCCTTGAAGGTGGAATCTCATATAGATAGGGTGGTAAAGAAAGCTTTTGGTATGCTAGCCTTTATAAATCAGAGCATTGAGTATAGAAGCTGGGATGTAATGTTAAAATTGTACAAGGCATTGGTGAGACCAAATCTGGAGTATGGTGTACAATTTTGGTCGCCCAATTATAGGAAGGATGTCAACAAAATAGAGAGAGTACAGAGGAGATTTACTAGAATGTTGCCTGGGTTTCAGCAACTAAGTTACAGAGATAGGTTGAATAAGTTAGGTCTTTATTCTCTGGAGCGCAGTAGGTTAAGGGGGGACTTGATAG
>JAWMAR010005652.1:0-24732 GCA_036785375.1 Leucoraja ocellata
GGGGACTTTTGAAGGTATTCCGTGGGCGCTGGTCACCGTGTGGGGTTGAGAGTATTGTGAATAATGATTATAATCATTGTACTATAATGACACGATATAATGTAAGTTCGTTTTGTGTATGACTTGATCTGTTGTATTATTTGATGTGTTGAATAAAGTCTTTTGAAAAAAAAAGAGAGAGAAAGAGAGAGAGAGAGAGAGAGAGAGAGAGAGAGAGAGAGAGAGAGAGAGAGAGAGAGAGAGAGAGAGAGAGAGAGAGAGAGAGAGAGAGAGAGAGAGAGAGAGAGAGAGAGAGAGAGAGAGAGAGAGAGAGAGAGAGAGAGAGAGAGAGAAGAGAGAGAGAGAGAGAGAGAGAGAGAGAGAGAGAGAGAGAGAGAGAGAGAGAGAGAGAGAGAGAGAGAGGCTGTGTCTTTCTCAGCTCCAGTGGCTGAGAAGTTTTAAGCAGCCTTTGAAGGATTCTGTCATTGGGAAAGGAACAGAAGCAGAGGGGCTTCATAGTCTGACTTATTGTTGGACTGTTGAAACTTTCTAATGCTTTAAAAACGTCACCATTTAGCGTGAAAAGCCCCTGCGAATGTTCTACATTGTCGAGGTAGCAGGGTGAGGCTGTCATTGGCGGACTGCCAAGAGTGCCTGGATATCGATGGTTTGAATTTTTTCGGTGCCTTTGCTGTGTTTTGGCACTGATTCTCTGCCCTAAAGTCATTTTGCACAGTGCGGCAGCCTGGCTTAATGTGAAGAAGGTGCTTTTGCGTTCGGCAGGACAAGGCAAGGTGTTCTCAGCGGTGGATGATCTTGGAGACTTTCCTTCTTCAGCTGGAGGACTTTGCTTTTTGAGGATTGCTTTGGACTGTGACTGTCCTTGGGAATTGATTTGCTAAGCTGCTGGAGTGCCGGGAGCTGGTTTGTGCCTCTGCCCGGATGGCGATGGTGGGGGCGCGGCAGAAGGCGAGGAGCTACGCAGTAGTGACATCAGCAGCGGAAGCGAGGACATCTGAACATGAGCCTCATGTTGACTTGGACTGGGACAGTTTTGGTATCTCGGTTCAAACTGGGCCCCAGATGTCCAGGGGATCAATTACGAAGGCTATGAATGCCCTTCTTGGTAGGGGGGCTATTGTCTCTTCGAGCTCGAGAGGGGAAAGGTTGAGATGATATTGAAGAACCAGGAGGATGTGGCCATAGTGGTGGAGAGCGGGATTCCAGTGGGGGGGGGGGTCCATATACAGGTGGACCCATGGGTGTCCAGGGTGAGACCGGTTCTCCTGCGGAGTTGCCCCACATGTATTCCGGATGCGACACTCATTCCACACCTGTCTCAGATTGGGGAGGTGCGGTCTAAGTGCTTTAGGCTCATGCACCCTGGGGGGGACCCAGAGGAAAAAGGGATTCTTAGTTCAAAAGGAGGGTGTTCGTGAAGGTGGGGGCAGGGGGAAGGCGATGAGGGTGGGAGTTTCGAGGTGGAGTGTAGGGGTCTCCACAGAACCGTGCGTTGGAGTTGGGGAAAGGCATGGTGTCATGCATGCGGTGGTTATGGACATCTCCGAAGGGAATGTCCTAATCAAGGGGTCGCTGCTAGAACTTCTAGCGCAGCGGCCCAGCAATGCACTGCTGGCCCATCAGGGGTTGCTCGTCATGTATCGGAGGGACGGGGTGGAATCGCTGACCTGGCTGGAGCTGCCGGCTCTGCCTCGGTGATCCGGGGCAGCGGGGATAGTCCTTCTGGGTCTGCAGTTTCAGCCTTGGGGACCCAGGGCAGCAAGGGCCCCCGCCCCCCACATCCTGAACCTGTGGGGGTGGCTGAAGGTGAGGCACAGGGTAAGGGGGGAGAAAAATGGGAACTGAAGAAGAAGAAGAAGAAGCAGAAAAAGACCACCCAAGCGAGTCAAAAGCAGGCGGGTGTGCTACTGCCGAGTGCGGAGATCACCCAAGGGGCGCCTGTCAGCTCCAGGGGGGTCCAGTGTGAAACTGCCGTGGCCCAGCAAGGAGCTGAGGTGGCTCTGAAGGGGGTAGGGAAGGTAAAATGCGCGGGTGGTAAGGAGGCTGGGGGTAGTGTGGAGGAGGATGACCCTCTCCTTATGGAGGTTACCACACTGCCGCATGCTGGTGGGACAACAAGGAGGATTGGGCCTGGTGAGGAAGAGCAGGGACGTGAGTCCAAAGTTAGGGGGGGGTGGATTTTTCCAGATCTTCCACCACCGATGTGGTTGGAGGTCAGGAAATGACGTCGTCTGGGTTGGAGGTTGAGCATCCACCTCAGGGATCTCTCGAGGGTACCACAGGGTCAGGTGATGGGGTAGACCCCTCTGGAGTTGTGTCCTCTGGGGCGGGGGATGTCCTTTTGTCTCAGGGGCCCTCCGAGGGGGGATCTCATCGTGTGTTGATCTTGGCTCCCCTGGGGGTGAGGTCTATATGAGTCATCTTAGCTCAAATTCGAGTGGGGTGGCCATTCTGTTGGCTCAGAATTTCCTGCCCAATATTATAAAAGTGTAAGAAGTTGTGCCAGGACGTTTGCTCCATCTGGCCGTGAGCCTGGATGGCATGCCGTTGCATTTCATTAACGTGTATGCCCCCAGCTCCGGCACGATGCAGGCCGGCCTAATTCAGGAGGTGAATGCTCTGTTGAGCACTATTGATCGGGGAGAGTGTGTCTTCCTTGGGGGGGACTTTAACTGCACACTTGAGGTGCGAGATCGTTCTGGTACTCAGTGTGCTCCTGCTGTAGCGAAGAGGCTGAGAGGGTTGATTGATTGTTTTGAGTTGGTTGATGCGTGGTGGGACCTCAACCCAGACTCCACTGCTTTTTCGCGGAGGTCTGAGGGCGGTGGTTCCCGCATTGATCGAATATATATCTCCCGAGCGTTTGTTTCCCATGTCTCAGCGGCCTCAATGCAGCTGGTGCCATGCTCGGACCACTGTCTGGTGCGTGTGGATTTTAATCCAGCACGCGTTCGGGCTGGGTCTGCGTACTGGCACTTTAATAACCGGCTGCTGGAGGATCGGTGTTTCCGGGAGTCATTCACTCGGTTTTGGGTGCGGTGGAGAGAGAGGCAGAGATGCTTCTCTTCCCTAAGGCAGTGGTGGGATGTGGGGAAAGCTCACATCCGTATGTTTTGTAAGGAATACACGTGGGGGTCGACTGGGCGGCGGGACTCAGCGGTTGAGAAGCTTGAGAGGGAGCTGATGGACGCAGAGTCTCGCCTGGGTCAGGTTGAAGGTGACTCTTGCGAATGGGGTGTGTTTCATGAGAAGAAGGAAGCCTTGAGGAACCTGCAACTTGAGCGGTCACGAGGCGCTTACGTGAGGGCGCGGGTCCAGATGCTGCACGATCTGGATCGAGCTTCGCCTTTCTTTTTCTCTCTGGAGAAAGGGCGGGGAGCCCGCAAGCAGCTCGTGGAGCTGCTCGCAGATGATGGCTCCTCTGTCACAGATCCGGAGAGGATTAGTGCCTTGGTCAGGTCCTTTTATGGTTCCCTGTTCTCCGCAGGTGGAGTCAGCGGGGAAGCTCAGCAGGACTTGTGGAGAGTCTACCGGTTATAGATAGGGAGGTGGCCGATCTTCTTGATGGCCCTTTATCTTTGGAGGAGTTGACTAGTGCACTGCATCAGCTCAGGAGGGGTAAGTCCCCCGGCTGGATGGGCTGACGGTAGAGTTTGTAAGAGTCTTCTGGGGTATCCTGGGGGGTGATTACATGTTGGTTCTGGGGGAGAGCCTGGCGACAGGTGAGATGCCCCTCTCGTGGCGTCGAGCAGTGGTTGTCCCGCTGCCCAAGAAGGGGGAACTCCGCTTGCTGAAAACTGGCGCCCGGTCTCTCTCCTATGCACAGAGTATAAAGTATTTGCGCGGGTGATGGCAAATCGCCTGGGCTCTGTGCTGTCTCAGCTGATTCACCATGACCAGTCTTACACAGTCCCTGGTCGGTCCATTCAGGATAACATCCACCTGGTTAGGGACCTGATTCATCTAGCACAGGGAACTGGTCAGTCAGCTGCGTTTCTGTCTCTTGATCAGGAGAAGGCTTTTGATAGGGTAGAGCATGAATGCCTGTTCAGAACGTTGCAGGCGTTTGGATTTGGAACGCATTTTGTGGCCCGGGTCCGCCTCTTGTATGCTGCAGCGGAGTGCCTTGTGAAGGTTAATGGTGCGTTGTTGGTTCCCTTTCATTTTGGGAGGGGGGTCCGTCAGGGGTGCCCCATGTCAGGTCAGTTGTACTCGGTCTGTGTGGAGCCATTCTTGTGTCTTCTTCGGAGGAGGTTGACAGGCCTGGCCCTACCGGGCCCAGGGGTGGAGTTGGTTCTTTCGGCCTATGCCGATGATGTACGCCTTATGTTCACCGATCCTGGTGACCTGCAGAGGATGCGTGATTGCCAGAAGATTTTCTCGGATGCATCTTCTGCCAGGATTAATTGGAGCAAGTGCTCTGGACTTTTAGTGGGTCAGTGGCAGGTGGACTCCCTGCCAGAGGAGATGGCAATGTTTGCGTGGAGCACCACGCACCTCCTCTATCTGGGGGTGTACCTGAGTCCCACTGAGGATGATTGGCCGGCAAATTGGCAGGAGTTGGAGACGAAAGTGGTTGCCAGGCTGGGGCGCTGGTCAGGCCTGCTTGGAGTTCTTTCCTTTCAGGGGAGGGTGTTGGTCATAAACCAGCTGGTGGCCTCCATGTTATGTTACCGGCTGGCTACTCTTGTCCCGCCTCCCACTTTTGTAAATGCTTTACAGATGAAGCTGGTGGACTTCTTTTGGGGAAATAGGAAGCACTGGGTTTCCGCAGCTGTCCTGAGCCTCCCGTTAGAGGAGGGCGGCCAGTGCTTGGTATGCGTGCGTACCCAGGTGGCGGCTCTCCACCTCAGGACTCTGAGGAGGTATATGTATATAGAGAACCCCCCCAGATGGCACGTTTTGGCCACGTACTTATTCCGACGGGGTCGTTGTCCAAGGAGGGTCTCGCGGTTCCCGGTGGCGGGCATCAGTCGACCTGCCCTAAGGGGCTTTGCCTGTTTTCAACCGGGATGTGTTAAGAGTGAGGAATCTGGTTGTTTTCAGCCAGCGTGTTGCTCCACGAGGGGAGGGGGATGTTGCGGCTGCGGGAGTGGCCGGTCCTCAACAAATCATGGCGGGTGTCGAGGAGAGGCGTGCGCCTAGAGTGGTTTTGAATGAGCCCTTACCCGCTCCGTCAGATCTGCTCATTGGGCCTCGGTTCCGGGATATATCTCGGGCACCGGTTCCCCACAACCTGAGCCGCCTTTCGGAGATGATTAGCGTGCCGTTTCGTGACGCGAAGAGACGCTCACTGTATAGAATGTTCCTGCACATTCTGCACCTCCTTGCCTTCGTCTCCCGTCCCGACACACCATGGCGGACGGCGTTACCACCTGAAGGAGGGGAAGGTCCCCAGTGGGGGTCCCTCTACAAGGGAGTTGTCCCCCTATACGTGGGAGACCTGGGGTGGAGAGTGCTGCACAGAGCGGTGGCATGTAACAAACTTTTGAGTCGGTTCACGGACTCGTCCGCTGCCTGTATTTTTGTGGCGAGGAAGAGACCGTGTTCCACATTTATATGGAGTGTGAGAGGCTACTGCCCCTGTATCAATATCTGAAGGGGTTGTTCCTAAAGTTCTGGTTACATTTTAGTCCTACGATTCTTGTGTTTGGACACAAGGCAGGGTGTGGGGGAGAGCCAAGTGTGAGAGTGGGACCTACCTGTCGGTCTACTCCTGGGCCTGGCCAAGATGGCCATACGTGGGTCCAGGCAGCAGGCGATGGATGGTCAGGCAAGAGTCGGCTGCTTGCCCCTCTGTCGGGCCTACGTCCGTGCACGTGTGTCCCTGGAGCGGGAACATGCGGTGCTCACGGGGACTTTGGAGGTATTCCGTGGGCGCTGGTCACCGCCCGCGTGGGGTTGAGAGTATTGTGAATAATGATTGTAATAACCATAGACGCAAAGATGGCATTACCGCCTACCACATGTACAAAATCTTGTTTTCAGCAAAGTAAAACTAACCCAGTGAAATCCTCTGTAAAGTGGTTTGAATTGCAATTAATTTATCTTAGTGATATAGCAGGGAAACAGGCCCATTGGCCCATTGAGTCACACTGATTATTGATCACCCATTCTCATTAGTTCTATGTTATCCCACTTCCTCATCCGCTCCCGACACATTAGAATTGAAGGCAATATCTCCAAGTTTGCGGATGACAGTAAGCTGGGGGGCAGTGTTAGCTGTGAGGAGGATGCTAGGTGACTGCAAGGTGACTTGGATAGGCTGGGTGAGTGGGCAAATGTTTGACAGATGCAGTATAATGTGGATAAATGTGAGGTTATCCATTTTGATGCCAAAAATGGGAAAGCAGACTATTATCTAAATGGTGGCAGATTGGGAAAGGGGAGATGCAGCGAGACCTGGGTGTCATGATACACCAGTCATTGAAGGTAGGCATGCAGGTGCAGCAGGCAGTAAAGAAAGCGAATGGTATGTTAGCTTTCATTGCAAAAGAATTTGAGTATAGGAGCAGGGAGGTTCTACTGCAGTTGTACAGGGTCTTGGTGAGACCACACCTGGAGTATTGCGTACAGTTTTGGTCTCCAAATCTGAGGAAGGACATTATTGCCATAGGGGGAGTGCAGAGAAGGTTCACCAGACTGATTCCTGGGATGTCAGGACTGTCTTATGAAGAAAGACTGGATAGACTTGGTTTATACTCTCTAGAATTTAGGAGATTGAGAGGGGATCTTATAGAAACTTACAAAATTCTTAAGGGGTTGGACAGGCTAGATGCAGGAAGATTGTTCCCCGATGTTGGGGAAGTCCAGGACAAGGGGTCACAGCTTAAGGGTAAGGGGGAAATCCTTTAAAACCGAGATAAGAAGAACTTTTTTCACACAGAGAGTGGTGAATCTCTGGAACTCTCTGCCACAGAGGGTAGTTGAGGCCAGTTCATTGGCTATATTTAAGAGTGAGTTAGATGTGGCCCTTCTGGCTAAGGGGATCAGGGGGTATGGAGAGAAGGCAGGTACGGGATACTGAGTTGGATGATCAGCCATGATCATATTGAATGGTGGTGCAGGCTCGAAGGGCCGAATGGCCTACTCCTGCAGCTAATTTCTATGTTCTATGTTTCTATTAGGGGCAATTTACAGATGCCAATCAATCTACAAACCTGCGCAACTTTAGGATGCGGGAGGAACTTTGTTCCTTGGAGTGCAGGAGGATGAGGGGTGATATTATAGAGGTATAAAACCACGAGAGGAATAGATTAGGTAAACACAATCTTTTTCCCAGAGTAGGGGAATTAAAAACCAGAGATTTAATTAGAAACTGAGGGGTAGCTTTTTTTACACAAAGGGTGGTGGGTGTATGGAACGAGCTGCCAGAGGAGGTAGTTGAGGCAGGGACTATCGCAACATTTAAGAAACATTTAGAAAGATACATGGATAGAGAAGGTTTCGAGGAATATGGAACCAAATTAGGCAGGTGGAACTAGTGTAGTGGGTCTGGGCAAGTTGGGCTGACGCTGTATGACTCTATGACTCTACGATACAAGGTCCCTGACAGCACCATTTTTACTTCAACTCATTCAGCATCATTTTGCCAGGGAGGTGCACTAGGATGATATTGAATGTGAGAAATTGGTGATGGAGCGTAAAACTACAAAAGCAGAGTGCTGGGAATGTTCCACTGTTCAAACAACATCAGTAGAGAGAGAGGCCCATGGCAGCAAGGTCAGTATGGGAATGGGAAAGGGCGTTAAAATGCTTAGCAACCGAGAGATCCAGTAGGTTTTACACAAGCTGAACACTTGTGCTCAGTAAGTCAAGGCCACCATTTTAACTCCCCTTCTCAATCCCATACTGACCTTTCTATCCTGGGTCTCCTCCATTACCAGAATGGGATCACAAGCAAACTGGATGAACAGCACCTCATAGCTTACAATTTCTCCAATTTTAGGTAACCTCCTAATAAATCTCTCAAATAAAACCCCTCCATTTCTCCCCTGCAAACCCCCCATTTCTTACCCCTCCCCTATCATCCTCTGTGTCCAACCTAGACTCCCAGCTATTTCTCCCCTTTACAGATATAAACCCTTCAGCCAACCGAGCCCACGCCAGTCATTGATCACCCGCTCACACTAGTTATGCTATCGCACTCGCCTCATCTACTCCCTACACACAATCTACACATGAACTTACAAACCCGTACGTCTTTGGGATGTGGGAGGAAGCCGGAGCTCCCAAAAGCAACACACATGGTCAGAGGTAGAACGTGCAAACTCCATACGGACAGCACCCATGGTCAAGATCAAACCCAGGTTACTGTGAAGCAGCAGCTCCACAAGGGACACCATTTTAGGCTCTTATTTTGAGGCTCTATTTAACAGATAACAAAATAAGGATGGCCTGTGACACTCACCATGAATAAACTTGTCCAGAACGTAAGAAATAAATATGATGGGGGAGATATTGAACAGTTTCTTTTCTTCGGTATTCACCAAGGAGAAGGATATTGAATTATGTGAGCTAAGGGAAACAAGTAGAGTAGCTATGGGAACTATGAGGGTCAAAGAAGAGGAAGTACTGACACTTTTGAGAAATATTAAAGTGGATAAGTCTCCAGGTCCGGACAGGATGTTCCCTAGGACATTGAGGGAAGTTAGTGTAGAAATAGCAGGGGCTATGGCAGAAATATTTCAAATGTCATTATAAACGGGAATAGTGCCGGAGGATTGGCGTACTGCGCATGTTGTTCCATTGTTTAAAAAGGGGTCTAAGAGTAAACCTAGCAATTATAGACCTGTTAGTTTGACGTCAGTGGTGGGCAAATTAATGGAAAGAATACTTAGAGATAATATATATAAGCATCTGGGTAAACAGGGTCTGATTAGGAACAGTCAGCATGGATTTGTGCCTGGAAGGTCATGTTTAACTAATCTTCCTGAATTTTTTGAAGATGTTACTCGGGAAATTGATGAGGGTAAAGCAGTGGATGTTGTGTATATGGACTTCAGTAAGGTCTTTGACAAGGTTCCTCATGGAAGGTTGGTTAAGAAGGTTCAATGGTTGGGTATTAATGGTGGAGTAGCAAGATGGATTCAACAGTGGCTGAATGGGAGATGCCAGAGAGTAATGGTGGATGGTTGTTTGTCAGGTTGGAGGCCAGTGACGAGTGGGGTGCCACAGGGATCTGTGTTGGGTCCACTGTTGTTTGTCATGTACATCAATGATCTGGATGATGGTGTGGTAAATTGGATTAGTAAGTATGCAGATGATACTAAGATAGGTGGGGTTGCGGGTAATGAAGTAGAGTTTCAAAGTCTACAGAGAGATTTATGCCAGTTGGAAGAGTGGGCTGAAAGATGGCAGATGGAGTTTAATGCTGATAAGTGTGAGGTGCTACATCTTGGCAGGACAAATCAAAATAGGACGTACATGGTAAATGGTAGGGAATTGAAGAATGTTGGTGATCAGAGGGATCTGGGAATAACTGTGCACAGTTCCCTGAAAGTGGAATCTCATGTAGATAGGGTGGTAAAGAAAGCTTTTGGTGTGCTGGCCTTTATAAATCAGAGTATTGAGTATAGAAGTTGGGATGTAATGTTAAAATTGTACAAGGCATTGGTGAGGCCAATTCTGGAGTATGGTGTACAATTTTGGTCACCTAATTATAGGAAGGATGTCAACAAAATAGAGAGAGTACAGAGGAGATTTACTAGAATGTTGCCTGGGTTTCAGCAACTAAGTTACAGAGAAAGGTTGAACAAGTTAGGGCTTTATTCTTTGGAGCGCAGAAGGTTAAGGGGGGACTTGATAGAGGTTTTTAAAATGATGGGAGGGATAGACAGAGTTGACGTGGAAAAGCTTTTCCCACTGAGAGTAGGGAAGATTCAAACAAGGGGACATGACTTGAGAATTAAGGCACTGCAGTTTAGGGGTAACATGAGGGGGAACTTCTTTACTCAGAGAGTGGTAGCTGTGTGGAATGAGCTTCCAGTGAAGGTGGTGGAGGCAGGTTCGTTTTTATCATTTAAAAATAAATTGGATAATTATATGGATGGGAAGGGAATGGAGGGTTATGGTCTGAGCGCAGGTATATGGGAGTAGGGGAGATTATGTGTTCGGCACGGACTAGAAGGGTCGAGATGGCCTGTTTCCGTGCTGTAATTGTTATATGGTTATATAAATAAAACAATAAACTGCAGTAAACCCCATTTGCCTGGCAAATTTGAAAGATGGATACTGTACAGCTCCTGCAATCTATCATAGTTAGAGCAAAGTGGTTTGTTGTGGCAAGTAATTTGTTATCACTTAAATCCACCTCCAGTAGTGTTCATGCACAATTGTGTCACTCGAGCTACAAATCATACCACATGAAATATGCAAAGAAATGATTTTCTCACAGGATGTAGTGCCAGCCTAAATCACTTAACCTAATCATCATATTATTAAATCTCATCAATGATTCTTCAAATTTATTCTCATATCATAACACTCACTTCATGGTGATAATTCCGACCTGATGCTTCATTTGAGAAGTGAAAGAATGGCAAAGTGAGTTTTGTCAAAAATATTGCAACTTAGCAGGTTTTTTTCTCCTCCTTTTCGCTTAGTCATAAGAGTTATAGAGTGGAAACAGGCCTTTCGGCCCAACTTGCCCACACCGGCCAACATGTCCCAGCTACATTTGTCCCTTCTGAGCGCTAGGTTCCAATCTAGGCAAATGTACTAGTCTAAGCAAAGGTGCTGGTTAATATGCAAAAGGACACAAAGTGCTAGAGTAACTCAACAGATCAGGCAGCAACTCTGGAGAACATCAATATGTGACGTTTTGGATCAAGACTCTCGTTCAGACTCAGTATTGAATTATAATGAGTAGTTTGTTAGTTACCAGTTATTTTGCTCACAGAAATATCACCTTTGCATAGGTCTTCAGTAGAATTTTAGGTACTTTATTTTACCTGGCATTATCACCCACTACATTGTTTTTTTAAAATATTGTTTTAAATCATTAAAATAATTTGTTTTTGTAGCTTCCACAGAGCCAACACAGTACTTCAACACAAGAATAACCTAAATGGTACCAATGGGCCAAGTTGGATAGGTTTGTTAATTGATTCTTCCTCCTGCTCCCAACATTGAGCAACAGGTTGGTTATGCAGAAAGTCAATGCCTTCCTTAGCAAGAACCTGGACCCAACACAATTTGACTACAACCACAATAGATCAATGGAGAATGCAGTCTCACTGACTCTCCACTCTGCACTGGACCACTTGGACAATCAAAACACACACGGCAGACTGTTGTTCAACGACTACAGCTCCGTATTCAAAACCATCATCCCCTACAAACCTGTTACTAAGCTCAGGGAACTGGGTCTCTCTGCATCACTTTCCAACTGGATCCACAACTTCCTCAGTAACAGACCATAATTGGTATGGATTGACAACATGTCTTCCTCAATAACTATCAGTGCAGGGGCACCAGTGCTCTACTCACTCTGTGTAGCTGAGACACAGTTCCTTCTCCATCTTTAAATTCACTGACAATACCAACATTATTGAACGAATTACAGGTAATGATGAGTCGAGGATAATACGAGGAATCCAGAGATGCTGATTGACTCGCTGAGTTACTCCAGCATTCTGTGTCTTTCGGTGTAAACCAGCATCAGTAGTTCCTTCCTGCACATGTACACTGATTGCCTATTTGGAAGTCAAAGGATGTCTTCAAGTATCACAATAGGTTCCAAATGTTTTTGTTTCTGCATCTAATATATTTACTCCTACGCCTACTTCTTTTCTATTTCTAATCCCCTTTGCACTTCTGCAATTATCTGTTTGCTGAGAAATGCTGATGAATTATATGATACATATTTATGGTGCTGGCTGTGTGAAGATTGCACATTCTTCCTGTGGACAGATTTGTTTCTTCCCAGTGCCCTGATTTCCTTCCACACATGAGGGTAACACAGTGGCACATTGGAAGAGCTGTTCCCTCACAGCACCAGAGACCAGGGTTCGATCCAGACTACTTTTGCTGTCTGCGCAGAGTTTGTACGTTCTCCCTGCGACTGCGTTGGTTTTTCTCCGGGTGTTCCGGTTTTCTCCCGCATTCCAAAGATGTGTGAGTTTGTAGGTTAATTGGCTTCTGTCTAATTGCGTGTAGGATGTGAAAGTGGGATAACATGGGATGAGTGTGCTTGTGATCAATGGTCACCATGGACTCGGTGGGTCGAGGGACCTATTTTCCTCGCTGCATCTCTAAACTAAACTAAACTAATGAGAATTCATAGGTTAACTGTTAAATTATCCTGATATTTAAGTGAGTGATAAAGTCTCGAGGAGTTAATGGGAATGTGAGGAGAACAAATAGGGATGATGTAGAATTAGTGTCAGTAGGTGCTTGATGGTCAGCATGGTCTGATTGGGCTGAAGGGTCTATTTCTATGCTGTGTCATTGATGATGGCATGTGTCTTTAAAGGTTAGACTGCCCGTTATATTGTGGGTGGGATTTATGACGTATTTTTGGGCGTGTTTCGAGCTAAGTTTCTTGCGCAGAAGCTTAGTTGTTAGTTTAATTTCAGGCCAGCATGGAGAAGGTTTACCCTTTGAACATGCGAAGTGTAACGGAGACACGAGGATTTTTCTAATGTTTAAAGCGATAAGCTGTAGTTCGATGAAGATTATAGTAACGAGTCAGAAGAAGTTTGGATGGGCCTTATTGTTTTTTATCAACAAGAAATAATTTATTAATCAAAAGATTGTGTTTTTGCAGACATATCTGTGAAGAAGCTCTGAAGGTCTGACGGTGAGCTTGCATGCATATAAAGACATTCCCCTTAACCATGCAGTCCATTTAGCGGCTAGAGGGAGTAATCACTTGAACTATATAAAAATCTGCTGCTACATTCTCTAAGAAAGTTTACATCATACTCTTGCATTCTCTCTTAACAAATGTTCACTTTACAAGTCTTGAAACGCAGTTTCTAGCACCACTGATGTTAAGCTAAATGGTGTATTGATTACTGTTGGTATTGGGGTTTATTATGGTTACATGTACTGAGATACAGTGACAAAGCTTTACTTGTGTGCTATCCAATCTAATAATACCATACTGGACAATCAAGTCCTATACAAATACAACAAGAGAAAAAATACCAGAATGAAGAATATACTGTTGCAGCCTTATAGCGTTACAGTTGCAGAGAAGAAGTCTAAAGTCTGCAGTCAGGTAGGTTGGAAGATTGAGACTACACACTAATGGGAGGCCTGTCTGTAGTTTGTTAACAGCAAGGACGAAGCTATTCCTGAATCTGGTGGTATGTGCCTTCAAGTTTTTGTATCTACAAACCACAGGGAAGTGAAGAGGGGATGAAAAAGGTCCTTGATTATGTTGGCTGCTTTTCCAAGGCTATATGAAGTATAGGTGGAGTCAATGGTGGGGAATTGGTTTGTGCGATGGACTGGGCTACATCCACAACTCTTAAGTTCTTGTATCTTCGACAAAACTGTTGCCAAACCAACTTGTGATGCATCCCGATAGAATGCTCTCTATCTTGCATTTGTAGAGGTAGTTAAAAATCACAAGCTCATGTTATAGGAGAAGAATTAGGCCATTCAGCCCATCAAGTTTACTCCGCCATTCAATCATGGCTGATCTATCTTTCCAACTCAACCCCATTCTCCTGCCTTTTCCCCATAACCCATGACACCCATACTACTCATGAATCAGTCAATCTGTGCCTTAAGAATACCCAATGACTTGGCCTCAACAGCCGCTTGTGGCAATGATTTCTCAGATTCACCACCCTCTGACTAAAGAAATTCCTCCGCATCTCCTTTCTAAAGGTTCGTCATTTTATTCTGAGGCCATGCATTTTATTTTAGCCCCTTGTCCTAGACTCTTCCGCTAGGTGGAAGATTGATGTCTTAAAACCACATTGCAAGGCTCTATCCCTCCTCCTCCTCCTTGCTTTAGTGAGAGCATCATTCGCTACCTCCCATGAATCATTTATAAAATCACTCATTAAACAAGGATCATTCTAAAATCTTTGGATACTTGGCAGATCAATACCAAAGTAACTTCCATTTCTGCATCATTTTTGAAATCATAAGGCATAGATAATTAGGTGAGGGTGTTTATAATATGTTAGTCCCATTAATATCTCCAGTACTAATTGTTTGTTTTCTAACAATTTGTTTAAGTTTTTAATTCTTATTAGATCCTGGTGTTTGTGCCCTTTCTAAAATCTTTTACCATAAATATAATAATAGTTTGCTCAATATCTTTATCAATTCCTCTGATCTCAACCCTCAAGGGACTACCTTTACTTATGTTTAATTTTAATTTTAATTTAACTACAGAGGTCACACACACCAACCACCCACACACACAGAGTTTTAAAAGAATAACCCCCAACGCAGCCGTTCTCTACCCGCAGCCCCCACGGGAGACGTGGTCCTCGAACTGAAGCCGTTCTTGAAAGGCCAAATTAAATGGCGTCTCTTGAGGTTGAAATGCGGGCGCCAGCAGCCGTTATAGTCGCTGGCCAGCAGGAGGCGACAACATGAGTGAGTGGGGGGGGGGGGGGGGGGGGGGGGGGGGGGAGAAGGATTTGATTAAAAACGTGTACTTAAAGGCGACGAAATGTAATGAAGAGCCGATACTTAGAAAGAAAAGCGAAATCTCCACCGAAATGGAAAAGACCTGGGAGATTGAGCGTCTGGTTTCGGCGTGGCAGTGAATCAAAGGAAGAGAGTAAAAGGATCCATTCCGATTGGACATCTGCGAGCATCGGCCATTCCGATTGGACATCTGCGAGTATTGGGCAACAATCAAAAGGCAGAAAGGCAGCCAGTCGTCAGGTAGATAGATAGATAGATAGATAGATAGATAGATAGATATATAGATAGATAGATAGATAGATAGATAGATAGATAGATAGATAGATAGATAGATAGATAGATAGATAGATAGATAGATAGATAGATAGATAGATAGATAGATAGATAGATAGATAGATAGATAGATAGATAGATAGATAGATAGATAGATAGATGTTGCAGGAAAATCAATTGTTATTGTGACTATGAAACTCTTTACCCCCTAACTCCCTTTCCCCCATCGACACAATTGTCTGTATAACATGATTTTCTGGAGCATGGAGTTTCTTAGGATATAACCATCACGTTTGAGCTGACATGCCTGTAATATGTTTCCACGTGTCCCGGATTCCCCCATGGAGAGCATTGTGCTGTGTTCAGCTTTCAATGTGTGTTTGTTGTCACACAAAGATCTCAATGTATATTTAATGCCTTCAATATGCAAGCCATTGCCTAAACTTCCTGCCATAAGATGAATTTCATAGCTATTCCGTCACATTGGTCATCCTATAAGACAGAACAACTTTATCCATAATCTTGCTGCACCATTTGATCCAGGCATACATCACCCGTGTGTGGACGTGGCATCGACGGACGAGAGGATGACCAAACCAAAAAGAGTCCGAAGACGAAACGCCTACTAACCGAAAGGATTGGATGCCTAAATGCAAACTAACGGAAAGGGCGTTTAGGCGCCCCATCCTTTCGATTAGTAGGCGTTTCATCTCGGACTCTTGGTTTATTGCCGTTTCGGCCTCGTTTCCATTCGGTTCTTTGGCTTCAACTTCTTTGCTTCGGCTTCTTGTCTGTCGGCGCCATGTCCGGGTACCACATCACCTGCCCTACTCCAATACTACCAACATCCCCCTTCATATTGTTTAAGAAGGAACTGAAGATGCTGGAAAATCGAAGGTAGACAGCATCCATGGAGCGAAGGTATTAGGCAACGGCATTGACGTTACCGATTTCCTTTGCTCCATAGATGCTGCCGCACCCGCTGAGTTTCTCCAGCACTTTTGTCTACCTCCTTTATATTGTCTTTGCTTCAGCTAATTTGTTCATGGAACTCTCAAGCATTCACTAACTCTAGAATTGACTACTGCAAGAAGAGGGGTCTCAACCTAAAACATCTCCTACTCGTGTTCTCCAGGGATGTTGCCTGGCCGGCTGAGTTACTCCAGTACTTTGTGTCTTTTTTGTAAACCAGCATTTGCAGTTCCTTGTGTCTCCAATACTTTACTGTGTAGCTTCCATGCATTGATCACTCAAAACTCTCCAACCTAAATCCAGACTCACACCAAATACCATGTCCTTGCCCCTCTTTGTTCTATGACTTATTTAGGCTCCTGATTTGCTAAAGCCTCAGTTTTGCAATGCTCATCCTTTTAAATCTTCCACCTATGTTCTGCGAGCTTCTCCAAGCCTATTATTCCCCAATGTAATTGGACTCCTCCAATTCTATTCTCGTCATAAGTGATAGGAGCAGAATTAGGCCATTTGGTCCAACAAATCTACTTCATCATTCAATCATGGCTGATCTATCTCTCCCTCTCAACCAAATTCTCCTGCTTTCTCCACATGACCTTTGACACCCTTACTAATCAAGAATCTCCAAATGTTCACCTTAAAAATACCCTCCACTGCCATCTGTGGTACACTCTCTTGCACTCTCAGTTTTAATTGTTGCATAATTGGTGGTTTTGCTCTAGATGCATAGGCCTTTAGCTCTCAAATTCTCTTCCTTAATTTCCTAATTTCTCTACTGCAATGTTCTCACTTAAGCTGCTTCTTAAAACTGCCTATGGTTTGGGGTAAGTTCTTCTGCAAGAATCACATTGTCAAATATCACTCAACAATGTACCTAAACCTGTTACACTGCTACTGCCAGGAGGACATTTATTGTTCCGTTGCGGGACGTATGGCAATAAGGCTGAAGAAGGCTGAAGAAGGGTTTCGGCCCGAAACGTTGCCTATTTCCTTCGCTCCATAGATGCTGCTGCACCCGCTGAGTTTCTCCAGCTTTTCTGTGTAACCTGGCAATAAGGCTCTCTGGACTCTTGACTAAGGGGCACCTTGGAACATCCTGCTGTGCTAAAAGCTCAAAGTACAAATTATCTTTGTTGAATAACACCATCCATTTTGTTCCTTCCTTTCAAAATGGGCACATCCTGAGATGTACATTCATGGCTGTAAGTACCTCATATATGTCAAACTGCTGCACAGTTGTTGGTTCAATTGTTTGCCCATGTATCGCAATCAAGTTGATTTGCATATTCAATTTATAATAACATAATTGCTGTGAGATTCATGTCTGCAATATCCCCCCTGTGCCTGAAGCCTTGCCAATGCAATCGGCCATTGATTTAAATCAGACCTCAGCAGATGTTACATGGATACTTTCCCAACATTGCACATGGAATGACATAACATTAATTGCTATAAGAAATGAACACTACAGTCAAGGCTGATCCAGAAATGGCAGATGCATCCCACAAGTTTCAACAATTATAGCTATTTATTTATAATCGGATGAAGCAGTTGGAACAGAGGCAGTCAAAATAACCTGAGGAAAATCATTTTCAAAAATGCAGATCAAACTAATTTTACACTTGATATGGCAAATTATTTCGAAACACCTACATCTGGTTGGATTTGTCATGCACTAGTGAAGTGTTTATCATTGCAGAGTCAACAGCAGGAATGGATATTACCGCTATATAATTGAGGGTATAAAGAATCTATGCACAGCCACGTCACAGTTGCAGGTATATTCTCTGACGATCTGTGCTTATTAGTATCCCTACCTGGCACAAAGAAAATGTTTTGTACACTCCAGATTTTAGCTCAATCCTAAATATCTTACTTCATATTCTGAGACTGTAGCTGTTCCTTTTATGTTACTCAGCCAGGTATAATGCTCACGAGTCTTGCAAGAATTTTGTATGTCCCAGTCAAAGCACCTCTCATCATTCTAAGCACGCCAAGTTTACACAATCACCTCTCATCTAACAATCCTGCGCTTCCTAGAGCCAGTCAAGTGAATCTTCACTACATCAGTGTTTCAGCAACTTTATCATTGGATAGGTAAGGAAGACCAATATTGAACACAATCCTCAAGGATGCAGCCTCATCTAGACCCTATACAGTACGGTAGTTCAATCCTCTCATTAAAAAAATCCCAGACCATTTGCCTCATGTGCACGTTAGCTTTCAATTACTGGAGTACAAACATTCACAAATCTTCTTCAACTAATAACAAGGAACTGCTGATGCTGGCTTACAAAAAAGGACACAAAGTGATGGAGTAAGTCACTGAATGAAAAATCATCCCTGCAGAACATGGCTTGGTGACATTTCGGGTGGGGACCCTTCTTCAGAAGGTCTACTTGACATTCTGCTTTTCTCCATCGTACACCAAAGTGGATAGCTTCATTATTTGTTCCATATTATAATCTATCTTACCCACTTACGCAGCTTGCAATATCCTCTTAAAGCTTCTCCAGTTCTGCAGTGCAATAATGATCAAATCTGCAGTTTGTCTTGTCATGCCCCTTATAAATTTTGAAAGCATAATCATTGTTTCATGAAAATGTAGTTAGTTTAGTTAAGAGATACAGCACGGAAACCAGTCCATCAAGTTCACACCGACCATTGAAGACTCGTTTAAACTATTTGTTATCCCGTTTTCTCACCCACTCCCTACTTTCTAAGTGCAATTTACTGAGGTCAATAAACCTACAAACTGCACATCTTTGGGATATGGAAGGAAACTGGAGCACCCGAAGGAAACTCATGGGGTCACAGGGAGAACGTGCAAACTCCACACTGACATCACCAGAGGTCGGGATCAAAACCCGGTCTCTGGCAGTGTGAGGCAACAGCTCTATCAACTACGCTACTGTGCCACTGATCCCACAATAGTTGGAGTCTCTACTTTGGGTATGTCCATTTGTGTCAGGCATTTAAAGGGATCCTACATGTATCTGTTGGAGACTTGGTGTTCATCTTTAGCTTATTGTTCCCTTCCACCACCTCTCTTCCCTGTATACCTGTGATGGATTACCCTTTCTAAGATTAACATGGACACCAGTGGGGCATTTCAATAACTCACATCACAAAACATTGGTCATAAGAGGACAATGGTGCTTCCAATAGGGTTAAATGAGCTTCACGTTAAATGTCAGCTCATATTGCACACTGCTCAACCTTCCCATATAAAAATCCCCTGGTTGGAAATACTGCTAATGAGGAGGTCCAGATATGGATCAAAAGTATGCAGAGGGGTAGATCAGCAAGAACAACCAGTTTTACCAAGAGTTACAAAGCACTATGGATGAGTAAAGGATCCTTGTCCACTTATCATGTCAAATCACATCAATGTGCTGAATTTATGTACCTTGTACCTTCATGCAGACCAGAGAACAGGACACTACTTAAAGATTTAAAAGCCTTAAAGCAATAGTATCATTCGCGTCAATAAGTCATAGGAACAAAATTAGGCAATTCGGCCCATCAAGTCTACTCCGTCATTCAATCATGGTTGATCTATCTTTCATCTCAACCCCATTCTCCTGCCTTCTCCCAATAACCCGACACCCTTACTAATCAAGAATCTGTTAATCTCTGCCTTAAAAATATCCATTGGCTTGGCCTCCACAGCTGTCTGTGGCAATAAATTCCACAGATTTACCACCTTCTGACCAAAGAATTGTTCTTGATCAGAACCAAACTGCATCCCACATTGTTAAAAAAAAAATATTTACAATTTTTTTCCAAATGTACATAGTCATATCTATTAGCAAACTGTGATCCTTATGTTGGTACTTCTCATTTCTATTTCATTTCCAGATTCATTGCATGTTACTGGATGATCATTTACCACTGGACAATAATGTCACATCCTGACTCTTCACAGAAATACTTTCCGTTGTACCTTCATGAACCATCATGGGATTCACTTTAGGGAGATTTACCATCTCATGATCTTTTTCACCCAATGCTGGTCCACGTGGATTTACCTGACTTTCTCATCAACTTCCATGTGATTCACACAAAGGGTGGGACATAGGTTTAAGGTGCGGTGGAGGAAAGATTTAATAGGAACCTGAGAGGTAACTTTCTCACGCAAAGGGTGATGGGTGTAAAGAACGAGCTTGCAGAGGAGGTAGTTCATCTAGGTACTATCGCAATGTTTAAGAAACATACAGACAGGTACGTGGATAGCACAGATTTAGAGGGATATGGGCCAAGCGCAGGCAGGTGGGACTAGGGTAGAGGCGACATATTGGTTGGTATGGGCAAGTTGGGCTGAAGGGCCATGCTGTATGACTCTATGATCCTATACTCTTAGATGCATTTACCTCCACCATTTCCTGGATACCCCGCATCATCTCAATTCTAATCTATTAGGTTTCAACAAACTAATCCTATAAACAGTATTTCTCTTTGTGGCTCCTGTCACGAGTCTTTACTGATTGTTCTGCTATTCAAACCATCCTTCTGTATAGATTGGGCTAAACGTGACTCAACGGTCCCTTGGCAGTTCTGTGCATCTGTATTTCTGCCTGAGTGTGTCTAACTGTGGAGTGTGGCACTGACATATAGTTTAAGTGAAATGATGTGTCAATGTTTCATGGAGATGTTCGAATAAACTTCCCTGATCTGTTTCTTCAGTGCCTCCTCTACCATGCAAACAGACATTTCTACATCCCCATTTGGAGTTGGCTGGTCAGAAAAACAGAAGAGTGGCTTCAGTCCATTACCCTTCAGCACTAGACACAAGATGCTGGAGTAACTCAGCGGATCAGGCAGCATTCTGGAGATTAGGTGACGTTTTGGGTCGGAGACCTTCTTCAGACTGAGAGGTGGTGGTGGCATGATGTGGGGGTGGGGGGAAGATAAACTGGAGATGAGAAAAGCTCAGACGAAATCAGGCCTGATTTCGCAGGAAGAGTGGAACCCCGAATGGCCTCTGTTGGCTGGAGAAGGTGTGATAATAAGAGGGATACAGGGATGCGAAGAGTGGGACAGGTAGGATGACTTTGGAGGCTTTTCCTCCAAAGATGCTGCCTGACTTGCTGAGTTCTCTAGCATTTTGTGTTTATCTTCAGTATTAACCAGCATCTGCAGTTCCTTTCTACACCCATCAGAAACTGTTCAAACTAAAATCCTCTAATCTGTGGACACTGTTCTGACACAACTTCTTTCAGAAGATTTTTTCTCTATTATATTTTATGAAATATCACTTTGCTTCTCACAATTGCAAATGATTGAAAAATAAAATTGGATGCTGATAATTTGAATTAAAGTCAGAACATGTTGGAAAGGTCAGCAGATAAGGTGAATGTCCAAGGTGTCCTCGTACACAAATCACTGAAGCCAACATTTAATCGGTCTTTCTTAAGGGCCTGTCGAACTTGGGCGACTTAATCCGCGAGTTCGCTCTCGACTCATACTCACAGCATGGTCGACACAAGGTCATAGGAGGTCTTCGTAACTCTCCTTCATGCTCGAGCGTGGTGTCCGCGTACTCGAGGCCTCAGCTAGGTCGCGGCTTTTTTTTTCAAAATATTAAAAAATGCCCGTGAGTAAAAAAAGATCGCCGTGGAAAAAATCGATACTTTTTTTACTCATAGGTTTAGCCATAGTAGGTCGGCATGTTAGTCGAAGGTAATCGATGGTAGTCGAAGGCGGTCGAAGATAGTCATAGATAGTCTTCATCATAGTCGAAGGGAGGTCATAGAAACATAGAAACATAGAAATTAGGTGCAGGAGTAGGTCATTCGGCCCTTCGAGCCTGCACCGCCATTCAATATGATCATGGCTGATCATCCAACTCAGTATCCCGTACCTGCCTTCTCTCCATACCCTCTGATCCCCTTGGCCACAAGGGCCACATCTAACTCCCTCTTAAATATAGCCAATGAACTGGCCTCAACTACCCTCTGTGGCAGAGAGTTCCAGAGATTAGGTCGAAGGAGATCGAAGGAGATTGTCTTCACTCTCCACTATTCCGTGACCAATTGTCCCAAAATTAGTCGTAGCTAGTCGAAGCTGGTCTTCAACATAGTCGAAGGAGGTGGAAGGAGGTCTTCAACAGAGTCGAAGGAGGTGGAAGGAGGTCTTCTACATAGTCGAAGGAGGTCTTCAACATGTCATTTCTTCAAACTCTTCTAAACTCGTCGATTAGGTAGCCCAAGTCGGACAGCCCCTTTACTGTTTGTATCAGGACTGGCCATTTTTGCCTACAATTCCTCTGTTCCCTTTCCATTTATTTCTATATTCTGGCCTGCCGGGTACATTGCAGTAGGGCAGACTAAGCAACATTGCACAAACATCAGCAGCAGAATGAGATTCAACCACCAGTCTTCCTGTACCCATCCCTTTCAGCTTTCTGCAGAGACTACTTTCCCGTGACTCCTCGGATCATTATCCCTCCTCATCCATCCCTCCCTTTTCCCCGGCAAAAGAAGTAGATGCAACACCTGTCCCTATACCCCCTCCTTCATTTACATCAGGGGCCCCAGCAACCCTTCCAGGTGAGACAGAGGTTTACATGCACATCCACCAGTCTCTTCTATTACAATTAATGCTCTCTTAAAAGTACCTTAAAAGAACAATTCCTGTGCTTTGTCATATTACAAAGATTACCAATGCATGTAGACATTCCCAGAAGAAGTCTGTGATGAACCTTTGTATAAACTACACACAGTGGTTTCAGATTGATCTTTCAGGACAGCGCAGTGGCGCAGCGGTAGAGTTGCTGACTTACAAGGCTAGAGACCCGGGCTATGGTGATCCTGACTATTGTGCTGTCTGTACAAAGTTTGTACGTTCTCCCTGTGAATGCGTGGGTGCTTCAGATTCCTCCCACATTCCAAAGATGTACAGGTTTGCTGATTAATTGGTTAAAATATCCCTAGTGTGTAGGATGTGAAACTGGGATTACCTAAAACTAATGTATATCTCTAAAACTAAAAACCTAAAAATAATTTTCGATGCTATTCCACTTTCAACAGCTCAAAAGCTGAACCCATTTATTCACAACAAATTTTGTTGTAATTTATTTTTCTCCTTTGCTCATGTCTGCATTTTGGATTTCCAAAGAATAATGGTTAGTTGTTCAGAGCCTGTCAGCCATTTGTGGGCTCACCCAACATCCTTTATGATGTTATTAGTTTTTATGGTTACTATCCCATCCTTTGCTGCCTGTACAAAGTATGAACACACAACCTGTAACACATTCCATCGTTTAGTGTGCTGGTCAATCTGTCTGAGACACAAGGAGTGTGTAGTTTACGCAAAGGTTCATCACAGACTTATTCTGTGAATGTACATGCATTATTGCAAGTGACATTGTAGTTCTTTACACAACATGATCCTTAAGTAAATTAAAGCAATAATTATTGTTTGTAACTTTTACTACTTGTTCTGCACCTCAACCCAAAAGGTTTCCACTGGTGGGAGAGTCTAGGTCCAGAGGTCATAGCCTCAGAATTAAAGGGCGCTCTTTTATAAAGGAGGTGAGAAGGGACTTCTTTAGTCAGAGGGTAGTTAATCTATGGAACTCATTGCTACACAGGGCTGTGGAGGCCAATCAGTGGATATTTTTAAGGCAATGATAGACAGATTCTTGGTTAGAATGGCTGTTAAGGGTTATGAGGAGACGGCAGGAAAATGGGATTAGGAGGCAGAGATCAGCCATGGTTGAATGGCGGAGTGGACTCAATGGATGGATAGGCCCGGTTCTGCTCCTATAACTTGTGAACATGAAAAGCCAACGGCCAAGTTTCAACACCTGCTGGCAATTTGCTTACCTCCACCATTTTGTGTCTGACTTGTGTCCTTAATGATATTGTCTGCCTTTCCTGTTGATCCCTTCGATGGTGGGCAGGCCATTGATATATGGAAGTAACTACCCATGGTAAAAGTCAAGTTATATACAATCAGCAAACTGTGCTAATGATGTGAACCCACTGTGTGAGATTGGTGTCACAGTTATTTAAATTAGCCAGGTACTTCAAATGTGTTACTCATGATGAGGATGGATGGGTGATTAAGATCGGAACATCCTCTGCCAGTGGGCAGAATTTTCCCACAGCACTCACTGAATTAAGATTTCTCATTATTTAATTTTTAACACTATTTTCAACAACTCTGAACTTGAAGGGTACAAGATGTCACTGAAAACATGCACTTCTTGTAAACTACCTCAGTGTAAACCACAACCTTACACCCTTGCACTTACAGTGCAATGAGAAAGTATTCAGACCCCTTCACTTTTTCCACATTTTGTTACATTACAGCCTTATTCTAAAATTGGTTAGTCATTTTTTTTTATCATCAATCTACGCACAATACCTCATAATATAAAAGCAAAACCAGGTGTTTAGTAATTATTGCAAAATAATTAAAAATAAATAACTGAAACATCCCATTGACGCAAGTATTCCGACCCTTTGCTGTGACTCTGAAAATTGAGCTTTGGTGCATCGTGTTTCCATAGATTATCCTTGAGATGTTTCTACAACTTGATAGGAGTCTACAAGTGGTACATTAAATTGATTGTACATGGTTTGGAAAGGCACACACCTGTCTATATAAGGTCCTACCGTTGACAGTGCATGTCAGAGCAAAAAACATGCCATGAAGACGAAGGAATTGTCTGTAGACCTCCGAGACAGGATTGTGTTGAGACACAGATCTGGGAAAACATTTTTTGGAGCATTGCAAGTCCCGAAGAGCACAGTGGCCTCCGTCATTCTTAAATAGAACTTTGAAACCACCAGGAGTCTTCATAGAGCCTGGCCAAACTGAGTAATTGGGGAGAAGGGCCTTAGGATAGAGACTTACTAA